>CM064581.1:57557743-57840849 GCA_032716605.1 Paralithodes platypus | reverse complement strand
CCCTAAAGCGCCGTATGTTGAAGGAGGCGATACACAATGCATCCCTCAATTGTCTGGTCAACTAAACTGAATTTTGCAAATTCGGTCATCCCACCCTTCCAGGTTACACCCGCCGGGCGATTTAAAGTTTAAAAGTTAACCCCAAGTGTTCCTATCCCCACTTCTTTGTAAAAGATCGCCGGGGAGGAAATACAACAACAGCATAGTTTTATATTGGCTAGTAAGATTCAAGCATCTTTTTATCCCATAAAAAGTCTCAGCCTATCTTAATCTCTAATCCGGCTTCTCCCAGAAGCCCTCATAGATCGCCGTCTTGAAGGCCGTGATACCCTATTGTATCAATCAATTGTTTGGCAAATTATCGCGAATCGCAAATTCGTTAATATAACCACCCGAAGGTACCACCGCCGGGTTTTATATGCAATGTCAAACCAATTATACCTGCCCCAGACCTCTTTGTAAAAAGGTCGCCGGGAGGGAAAGACCAAACAAACAGACAGCATTGTTTCAATGGCTTTGAAAAGCAGAGAAAACCATGTCCAACAGGTGTCAGCATGATCACCTAGATAAATGTGTGGAGCCCCCCTCGACGGGAATAACCCAGGAAGCCTGATCCCAGGCTCGACCATAGAAAACGATGTTTCTGATGAGCCCTCAAGCGACCAAACTCGTCGGGGTAACTTACCTATTTTAGCCATCCTGACAAAAACTCGGTAAACAAAAACGGTGTTCTCGGAGCAACGAGAAAAACGCCGGAAAGGTAACCCACACTAAACGAGACATTACAGGAGGGCGTAATGCATAAAGCAATGAATAACACAGGAAGCCTGATCCCAGGCTCGACCACAGAAAACGCAGTTTCAGATGAGCCCTCAAGCGACCAAACTCGTCGGGGTAACTTACCTATTTTAGCCATCCTGACTAAAACTCGGTAAACAAAAACGGTGTTCTCGGAGCAACGAGAAAAACGCCGGAAAGGTAACCCACACCAAACAGACATTTTAACATATTTTATACAAAGGGTGTGCGCAAAAATAGGGATACCTGAACAGGAGGGCGTAATGCATAAAGCAAAAACCGGTGCAAAGGTAGCCATGACAGAGACTGGTGGGAAACTTACTCCAGGTTCTGCATAGACCCGCCGGGACCCAGCTCTGGAAAAAAAGAAAATTTCCAGGAATTAATGCTCATAAGGTTAACCCAATCATGTTCGCACACAAGTGTTAAATAACCCGCCGGGTAACGAGACGTAATACTCAACGACTACAGCTCGCTACGCGGTGGGGTTTCCTAAGTAAAAGATATCAGAATATCTTAATTTGTCCAAAAGATTTATGAATACCCCCTGACATAATATATAAAGACCAGCATGGCGTTTATAACAGATTAAGTCTTTCCGGTGGTGTTTGTTTCAAGATTCAATTTTGGAAAAAAATAAACTAAAAAAGACGCCGGCCCCCGAATTATCTCGTAGATCAAAAACTGGGAAGCCTGACAAATATACGAGATCTAACCTCTCCCGAAGTATCTTTTTAGATCGCCGTATGTTGAAGGCGGCGATACAAAACGTATCCCTCAATTGTCTGGTTAACTAACTGAATTGTAAATTCGTTATTCCCACCCTTCCAAGGAGCACCCGCCGGGTGTGAATATTAGTTTAAAAAACGTTAACCCCAATTGTGCCCTAAAGCGCCGTATGTTGAAGGAGGCGATACACAATGCATCCCTCAATTGTCTGGTCAACTAAACTGAATTTTGCAAATTCGGTCATCCCACCCTTCCAGGTTGCACCCGCCTGGTGATTTAAAGTTTAAAAGTTAACCCCAATTGTTCCTATCCCCACTTCTTTGTAAAAGATCGCCGGGGAGGAAATACAACAACAGCATAGTTTTATATTGGCTTTGCAAAACCGAAAAAACTACAAACAACACGTGTCCGTATGAACACTGTTAGATGGGTACAGCCAACCCGCCGGGAATCATAAGGAGCCTGAAACAGGCACCCCAGAGACGCAGTCCTGGGGAGCCACAGACACCCACTCGCCGGGGAAACAAGCCTGTTTTAAACCACGCGTGGCCAAAACTCGGCAACCAGCCGGGGTTATCAAGGTGAAACCGAGAAAAACCCGCCGGAAAAAACCCACCCCGTCCAGATACCATCTGAACGCAACACCGGACCGAGGCGTAGCCAAAACACAACTAACGCCGGGCCCAACATAGTCCGTGGAATTAGCCAATACACAACTAACCCAGGACACATAAATAGTCTGTGGAATTAGCCAATACACAACTAAACCAGGACACACATGACACAGTAGTACAGTAGGGTCCCGCATAAAACGTGTTCGCATAAAACGAGTCTCGATTAAAACGACCGACCTAAAATATTAATATTTAATTTTCGATCAGAACGAATGTGATCACATAAAACGAGTCCGCCGCCAAAGTGGGGCAAATCCGAGGAGTTTTCATATAGAGCGCCGAAATATCGTACAAAACGTACGAAATATCGTTCGCTTTGTACGAAAATTTTCGCTTACAGTGAACATTGCCGATGTTGCGCCACCAAAATGCTGTGTTCACATAAAACGAAATCGCATAAAACGCCCTCGTTTATCGACCATAAACTCGTTTTATGTGAGACCCTACTGTACATATTTAGAAAATAAATCAATAACACTTGTATATGTGGAAAAGCTACGAGAGGCTGGCTAGGCCTAGGCAGACGGATAACAGTAACATATCTGAATATAAACAAAAAGCACTGAATTATATCACAACAGGAACCACTGCCAACACACCACCGTAGCAAATACTTCCGGCAAAGGGAAGAACTGACTCGGGACCCAGAAAAAACTTCACTAAGTGAAGAAAAATACGCTGGGAACGTCAGCAAAAATACGCTACCTCATCAGAAAGATAAAAGGAAGCAATAACGCGTAATGAAAGCCGCCTGCATCACAAAGCTAGCTAACTGTGAAAAAGTTCACCTGTCCACAACAGGACCACGAAGGTACATCCGAAATAGATGCCCCAAACACACGACCCAAAATACACTGCACTGCGGGCAACCAGCCCAGGACACTCCTGCTACGCATATCCTAACCTTACTCGATACATCCCGGAGTAAACAAATGAGAAAAAACTCACTAGGGACGCAGCAAATGCGGAACCAGCGGAACGTGGAGAGACACGTCCGGGCCGGTTGACCGCAGAGCAGAGAAGGAAGTATGACGCCTGAATCAGCGTCTGGTCAAAGATCCACACAAGTACATCCACGATATGATGGAAAGCTTATTGGATAGTTATTCTTATTTTGTTTTTGTTTTTATTTTTTACGAAGTTTTTTCGTAGTGAGAACCCAATTCATAATGACTGAAGCCATGAGTGAGGTCACGTGCGCTCATGATGAAGGCTCCTCAGATTTTAAATGCTCTGCGCGGTAGATTCAAACTACGGCGGATTAGTGTTCGAAGAGGATGCCTTATGTAATAGGCATGTTCGTCAATGATGGAGGGGCCACTAATAAATAAAGTCTTTGTACAAGCATACAAAAAGAACTCCCCCCCCCCCCCCCCCCCACCCAGTTTTAGGGAAAGGAAGATAATACAGTATGGGATGAAGAGACACAGGAGATGGTGGACATCACCATATGACACTCTGTAGTTACATGACATGGGTAGGAGGCAGAAGCATACCAACACAAAACCCAGAGACAGTGGAGTCAGAATGTAAAAACTGTAAGAGCAAAATCCTAAAGTGAAGCCAAGTGTAAAGTATTCACAAAAACACAAGGCATGGCATAACTGGCGGATGTCATCATAGGACACTCTGTAGTTACATGACATGGATAGGAGGCATAAGCATACCAACACAAAACCTGGAGCCAGTGGAGTCAGAATGTAAAAACCGTAAGAGCTACATCCTCAATACTAAACAGACAGGACATACATGTATTGAAAGAAAGGCTTTGTACAAGCATACAAAAATACCTCCCCCCCCCCCCTTTTCAGGGAAAGGAAGAAAATACAGTATGGGACGAATACAGCATGAAGAGAATCAGGATGGATGACGAAACAGGTGACACGTTGGTTTAACGCAATCCAAGGTGTACCCAGCCTGGCCGTGGACATGGAGAGGTACGAAGAGACAAATGCACTACGGGGCGACCATAACCATATGTCGGTTATGTCAGTGTATAAGCGTACGAGCCCTGACCACTTGCTGTGGTGTTGACGACCCATGTTATATTGAGAGCCCCACCCCACCTCACACGACGCATCTGTGTCTATCCAGATGGCCGCCGGGGGAGCAGTCCAGGGCACCGCTGCAGCAAGCGAGCCCCGAGCGACCCAGTGTGACAGTCTCATATGTAGCAAGCGCGGTACCGGCAACAGCCAGTAAGGGGGGGTGATACAGGGAAGTGTTAGGGGACCAGCAGAACAAGGTGGTCGAGTCCGAGCTGGCCTAAAGGCACGGTCAGTGCCGCCCAAGGTAAAGATCCCAGCAGGGAAAAAACCCAGAACACGTTTGTGAACGAGAACGGGCAGAACACGACACGCGAAGTGTTGACGCGTACACCCAACTCCGGGGAACAGGAGCACTGTGTAGGTCCCATGACCTTCAGTGTGAAGGTGAGAGGCCCGCCTTGTTAATTAGCGATTGTGAACCCCAGGCTCGTAACACGGACGACTACAGCGAGTGTGTCCAGTACACAATTTAATAGTGGCCCCTCCATCATTGACGATTATGCCTATTACATAAGGCACCCTCTTCAAACACTCATTCGCCGTAGTTTGAATCTACCGCGCAGAGCATAACAAATTGAGGAGCCTTCATCATGAGCGCACGCAACCTCACTCATGGTTCAGTCATTATGAAATTGGGTTCTCACTACGAAAAAACTTCGTAACAAATAAAAAACAAAAACAAAATAAGAATAACTATTCATAAGCTTTCCATATAATCGTGGATGTACTTGTGTGGTATCTTTGACCAGACGCCGACTCGGGCGTCATTCTTCCTTCTCTTCTCTGCGTTCAACCTGCCCGGACGTGCCTCCCCACGCTCCGCTGGTTCCGCATTTGTTGCGTCCCTAGTGAGTTTTTTCTCATTTGTTTACTCCGGGATGTCTCGAGTAAGGTTAGGATATGCGTAGCAGGAGTGTCCTGGGCTAGTTGCCCGCAGTGCAGTGTATTTTGGGTCGTGTGTTTGGGGCATCTATTTCGGGTGTACCCTCGTGGTCCTGTTGTGGACAGGTGAACTTTTTCACAGTGAGCTAGCTTTGTGATGTACGCGGCTTTCTTTACGCGTTATTATTGCTTCCTTTTATCTTTCTGATGAGGTAGCTTTTTTCTCTGACGTTCCCAGCGTATTTTTCTTCACTTAGTGAAGTTTTTTCTGGGTCCCGAGTCAGTTCTTCCCTTTGCCGGGAAGTGTTTGCTACAGTGGTGTGTTGACGGTAGTTCCTGTTGTGATATAATTCAGTGCTTTTTGTTTATATTACGACATGTTTACTTGTTATGTCCGTCTGCCTAGGCCTAGCCAGCCTCTCGTAGCTTTGCCACATGTACAAGTGTTATTGATTTATGTTATAAATATGTACTACTGTGTCATGTGTGTCCTGGTTAGTTGTGTATTGGCTATTCCACGGACTTATATGTGTCCTGGATTAGTTGTGTATTGGCTAATTCCACGGACTATTTGTGTGTCCTGGGTTAGTTGTGCTTTGGCTAATTCCACGATATATTTGGTGCGTTCAGATTGAATCTGAACGGGGTGGGTTGCCTTCTCCGGCGGGTTTTTCTCGGTTACATCTTGAAAAACCCGGCTGGTTGCCGAGTTTTAGCCACGCGTGGTTAAAAAAGGCTTGTTTTCCCCGGCGAGTGGTTGTTTGAGGCTCTCCAGGACTGCGTCCCTGATGGAGCCTGTGTTCAGGCTTCCTTTGATTCCCGGCGGGATGGCTGTACCCATTTAACAGTGTTCTTGGGGGCACTTGTGGTGTGTAGTTTTCCCGGTTTTTACAAAGCCAGTAAAACTAGGCTGTTTGTCGATTGGTCTTTCCTCCCCGGCGATCTTTTGCAGAGAAGTGGGGATCGGAACAGTTGGGGTTAACGTTGAACTTAAAATTCACACCCGGCGGTTGCACCTTGGGAGGGTGGGATTAACGGATTTGCAAATCAGTGTAGTTGACCAGACAATTGAGGGATACGTTAAGGTATCGCCGCCTTCGACAATACGGCGATCTAGGACACTTCGGGGGAAGTCAGATCTAGCATTTAAGACAGGCTTCTCAGTTTTTGATCTGCGAGATAATACGGGGGCCGGCGTCTTTTCATGGGTTTTCCAGTAAAACTTAACACCACTGGGAAGACTGCGTCAGTTATAAAAGCCATGATGGTCTTCATATCATGTCAGAGGATATTCGTAAATCTTTTGGACAGGTAAAAGATATGTTGAAATCTTTAATAAGCCATTGAAACAATGCTGTTTGTTTGTTTGGTCTTTCCCTTCCGGCGACCCTTTTTTACAACGAGGTCTGGGGCAGGTACAATTGGTTTGACATTGCATATAAAACCCGGCGGTTGTACCTTCGTTTTTTTTTTTTTTTTTTTTTTTTTTTTTTTTTTTCCCTACGTGATTGAGGGAGGCAAAAGGCATAACTGCCTATAGCGAGTGCCTCCCCCATAGTTGAAAGAGTGACAGGGCCAAAATCAAGGGACGTTCGAGCCAAAATGCATGGACACACAGAGTTTGAAGCAATTTAAGTCATAGGAAGAGGGAAAGACTGATTCTGGGAGAGAGTTCCAGAGCTCAGATGTTGAGTAGAAGAAAGTTTGAGAGTAACGTTTCACTCTTGGGTTGGAGAGTTGCACAGAGTAGGGGTGGGATTGAGTTGCAAGACGGGTACCACGTGCCCTACGTAAAGGAGGTGGTATGCACTGGGATAGCTCTGAGGAACACTGATTATTATAGTAGCGATAGAATAGCGAGAGAGCTGCAACATTGCGGCGGAGAGAGAGAGATTGCAGAGAGTTGGTGAGTGGACGGGAGTTAATGATACGAAAGGCCTTCCTTTCAACTTTGTCTAGGAGAGCGGTGTGAGAGGAACCTCCCCACACATGTGAACAATACTCAATACAAGGGCGCACTATGCCCCTGTACAGAGCAAGAAGCTGTGCAGGGGAAAAGAACCCCCTAAGGCGGTTGAGCACACCCAGCTTCTGGGAGGCTGCCTTAGCAAGACTGGTAATATGGTCCTTCCAAATGAGAGCAGAAGAAAAAGAGACACCAAGAATATTGAGAGAAGATGAAGGGTTGATTTTTGTATTGTTGAAGAATAAGGGATAGTCCGCTGGGAGATCCTGACGGGTAGATAGATGGAGAAATTGGGTTTTGGAAGCATTAAAGTTAACAAGGTTTTCTCAGCCCCAATTGGAAATAGTATTTAGATCAGAATTTAAGAGTTCTATGGCTTCATTACATTTGTCGTTGAGGGATTGCTGGCTGGGGCGTTCTGAAAAACTAATGGAGTAGTGTAAGGTTGAGTTGTCTGCGTATGAATGGATGGGAATTAAGGTACAGTTAAGAAGATCATTTATAAAAATTAGAAAGAGAATAGGAGATACGACAGAGCCCTGAGGAACACCGGAGTTTATAGGGTGAGGAAGTGAACAATGGCCATCCACAACCGCAGCTATGGAACGGCCGGAAAGGAAATTAGAGACAAAGGCACAGATGGAGGGATAGAAACCGAAGGAGGGTAGTTTAGAAATTAAAGATTTATGCCAGACTCTATCGAAGGCTTTCGATATGTCTAGTGCAATAGAAAAAGTCTCACCGAAGTCCCGAAAGGAGGATGACCAAGAGTTAGTAAGATATGAAAGAAGATCACCAGTAGAGCGACCCTTAAGGAAGCCATACTGGCGATCTGAGAGCAGATTATGAGAAGAGAAATGCTTAAGAAATTTGGAAGCAAGAATAGTTTCAAAAACTTTAGAAAGACAAGAGATAAGAGCAATTGGACGATAGTTGGAGGGTTGAGAGCGGTCACCCTTCTTTGGGACAGGTTGAATGTGAGCAAACTTCCAGCATGAAGGGAAGACGTTAGAGGATAGACAGAGCCGAAAGAGTTTGCCTAGGCAGGGAGTCAGCACGGAAGCACAGTTTTTGAGAACAACAGGAGGAACACCGTCCGGACCGTACGCCTTATTAGTGTTAAGCCCAGAGAGGGTAGAAAGTACATCTTTAGAAGAGATTAGGATATTCGGCATAAGTAAGAGAGAGGAGGGCGGAGAGGGAGGAATAGCACCGGAATCATCCAAGGTGGAGTTTCTAGCAAAAGTTTGAGCGAAGAGTTTAGCTTTGTCAGAGGAAGAAGTGATGGTTGTGCCATCAGAGTGGGAAAGGGGAGGGAAAGACAAGGAAGAGAAATTGTTGGAGAGGTTTTTGGCTAGATGCCAGAAAGCTTGGGAAGAGCTAGAGTTGGATAGTTCAGTGCATTTATTATTGATGAAAGAGTGTTTGGCAAGTCAAAGAACAGATTTGGCTTGATTCCGGGCAGAAACATATGAAGAATGAGAGTCTTGAGTTTTAAGGCGTCGGTACCGTTTGAATGCTTCCTCCTTATTGCGGACAGCAGTAGAACAGGCATGAGTAAACCAAGATTTTTTAGCATTAGTCTGAGAGAAAGAGAATGGAATGTATGCTTCCATGCCCGATAGGATTACCTCGGTAATGCATTCAGCACTCTCCGAGGGTCCTCGGCCATGGAAGCAGAAATCATTCCATGGGAAATCAAAGAAGTACTGCCGAAGAGCCTCCCAGTCGGCAGCGCCAAAGTGCCACAAGCGCCGCCGGCTAGGAGGATCGGGTGGCTGTACTGGAGAGATAGGACAGGTGACAGAGATAAGTTTATGGTCGGAGGAGCCCAAAGGAGAGAAAAGATCGACAGTATAAGAAGAAGGGTTAGAAGTTAGAAACAGGTCAAGAATGTTGGGCTGATCTCCGATGCGATCCGGGATACGGGTGGGTTGCTGAACTAACTGCTCTAGGTCATTTAGGATAGAAAAGACGTAGGCTTGTTCACCAGGTGGATCAGTAGTGTGAGAGGAGAGCCATTGGCGGTGGTGAACGTTGAAATCTCCTAAGATGGAGATTTCTGAGAAAGGAGAAATGGATAGAATGTGTTCCACTGTAGAGTTTAGATAGTCAAAGAATTTGGGAAAGTTGGTAGAGTTAGGGGAAAGATAGACAGCACAGAAATATTTAGTAAGAGAATGACAGGAAAGTTTGAGCCATAAAGTTGAGAATTCAGAGGAGTCGAAATCGGGAACACGAGAGCAAGTGAGTTTGTTGTGCACATATGCACAACATCCGCCTTTGGCTTTGAAACTAGGATGGTTATATTAACGGATTTGCAATTCACGATAATTTGCCAAACAATTGATTGATACAATAGGGTATCACAGCCTTCAAGATGGCGATCTATGAGGGCTTCTGGGAGAAGCCGGATTAGAGATTAAGGTAGGCTTAGACTTTTTAAGGGATAAAAAGATGCCTGAATCTTGCTAGTGTTTCAAGTGTAAAGGGATACTTGAAAGACTTCATCTTTAATAAAGATATGCTTCATCTTTATGAGGATTCAGGAGATATGCTTAAATCTTTTGAACGGTTAAAGATATGCTGAAATCTTTAATATGAAACTAAAGGAAAACGAACAGTAGTGGTGAAGTGCTACGGTTCGTTGACCGGCAGTTTTAAGGCACATGTTTTGTACCATTTTGGGGTAACCTTATGAGCATTAATTCCTGGACATTTCTCTTTCCAGGGCAGAGTACCGGCGTTGCACCAGGTGACCAGGTAGTTCCCGGGGGCGGGGTAGTTTTCCCCCAGTCTCTGTCACGTCGGCACTTGAACCTCTCATTGCTTTATGTTCAATGCCGTTATGCTCAGGTATCCCTATTTTTGCTCACAAGCTCTGCATTAAATATGTTAAATGCCTAGTTCGGTCACGGGGGATATGGGTGACAAAGAATTGCACTATTTATAACCTCTTAAGTGTTAAAGTTCTAATTCAGAAAGATAATACTGCGGCGGTAGCTTTACAAGAAGTGAAACAACTTCTCGCTACTTACTCAACGAATGTAGCACATACAGCATTGCAAGGTGATAACCTTGAGCTATGGGAGCTTTTAATTATCATAAAACCTCTAGGGGGCTCGGGTGAGGGCTCTCAATCGGAGAGTATACCAAGCTCGCAAGCGAGTGACAGCCACAGCCAAGGTGTATGGCGATACTCACAGTCCTGGCAGGACAGAACACATCCCTTTGTGACTCAAGTAGTGGCTGACGTCCACCGGGATGCCGATGTACCATCTTCTATCCCAGTTTTAACATGGCAGCATGTGGAGGTCCCGGCTTCGGCGGGATCTTCCCATTATAGGCCAGACTTAACAGATAAAGAACAACGATCTCTGGTCTCAGAGATGGAGGTTGAAGAGTCCAGTCACATTCTAGACGACTCTCAGGGTACTGTCGAATCTCCACGGAGTTCGTCATCAGCTAGGTATGTAACGGCAGAAGAGATTGATGGATTACTATTGAATGTACTTAATAGGTTCTTTGGCCCTACGCCGGAAACTCCTACAGTTGGTACGGGAGTTCCCGCGACGTCGACGAATGTGCGACCTCTGGCTACATCCATTGCTTTAGCTAAAATACCTAAACCCCCCCCCCCCCCCCCTCTTGTGTCAGATCCAATTTTCAATGTGCCAGGCACAGCAGCTCTCACTAATTCCAATGTGCGAGTCATATCAGACATAACTCCCCCTCCTTTAGACATGGCGCCAGTAAAAAAAAAGGAGCTATGCCTCTTTTATACGGGCCTGATGAGTCATGGGTAGCAATGTTACCAACTAAGCCAGAGGCAGCACAAGCTACTATTTCGGGGGATCTCCCTGTACTACATGAGTGGGTAATCCAAGGCATTAAGTCTAGAAAACTCAGAGCTTTGGATAGTCAAGGAAATGTTTTGGATGTTCATATTAGGGCCATTCCAAGTTATTATAACCAGGACTTTTTTGGTTATGCATCAACACCAGCCCTACCCCCTGCCTCAGCTTCAAAGCTATTTTCTGATTGGACTAAGAATGACGGCTTTAACGACGTCAAGGCACTTTCTGCTTTGACGCCGGAGTTGGATATGTTTCCGATCACAGACTCAGCCTCTAATCCAGTCTTGCAGGTGAGGCAGTTGGGTACGGGACCTTGGGTGGAATGGGGAACAGAGGCTCAAAATTTTGCCACTACTTTCACGTCAAAATCTTCCCACCAAATCCCTCAAGAACACCATTCTGGGTTCTCTCTTCCGGTTTTTAGTGCCGGCGGAGTCCCCTCTGCTTTGTTTGATTTCTTGGCTGCCCCTAAAAACAATTTGTGCAAATTAAAAGATCCGTTTAGCACGCCTTCCCCAGCTCACCTAGACCGCGAGTTTAGGTTAAGAGGAAAAGCATTTAGACTGTTTTCGCAATATATAGTTACCCAGCAAGTAACAAAGTCTCTGTTACGGTCTTCTCAGGCAATAGAAGCCGCGGAAGTCAAGAAAGCCATTGAACTTTCCCGGCGCTTGCTTCTCCAGACTTCCATACAGTCTTTGGAGATATTCGGACGGCCTTATTAGAAGCAGTTCGAGCAAGGCAGGATCTGAGGATGTTTCTTAGTGAAGAAACTTCCTGACCGTATTGCAAGCCAAGTAGTTCTGTCTCCAGTTCTAACTCCTTCTTTGATTTCACCAGCGGTTTGGAAGACTGTTTTCAATATGGCACAAGCATTCAAACAAAGTCCCTCTCAACCTAAGAAACCTACCTTCACTTTCCCTAAAAACCCAAACCAGTTTCGAAAGCTCAAACTAGTGGGTCTAAGCCTTTTCATCAGCCAAAGTCTCCTTCCACCCAGGGTCAGGCTCAGTTCAGGTATAAACAGGGTAATTTCTTAGGTAAATGCCACAAGTTTCACAGGGGCGAGGACTGTGGTACGCAAAGGCATCACTTGGCAGTGGCTCTGGCGACCTCGCTTACGTCAGCCAACAAAGGCCAATCATGTTTCTTTAGAGGTGGAGTCACTAGTTCAGGAGATGATTACCAAGAGTGTCATTATCCCCGTCCCCCCCGACTTACCCGGTGTTTACATCCAAACTATTTCGAGTACCAAAAAGGGACAGTATTCAGATGAGACCGGGCGTAGACCTGTCTTATTTGAATCTCCACATTCACAACGTGTCCGTCAGGATGCTGACAGTTAATCAAATCAGGCTAACACTTCCGCCGGGAGGGTGGCTGTGTTCATTAGACCTGACAGACGCGTATTGGTACGTCTCGGTAAACAAAAGATTTCAACGGTTTCTGGCCTTACGAATAATGCATCAGACTTATGTCTTTCAGAGGATGCCGTTTGGATTGAACCTAGCACCTCGCTTATTTACGAAATTAGTCCGGCAAACCCTGATGCCCTTGTTAGAGCAAGGGATCAGGATTTTGTGGTATCTAAACCTTGTTCCCTCACGAGTAGTTCAGTGGATAGGGCTGGTTTGGGACGCGGCTACTCTCACTCTGAGTCAGAGTGTGGACAATCGAAACAGATTTCGCAGGAAATTGTTTCTCTTCCTTCACAGTCTGACTACGACACGGAGAATCTGGGAGTCTCTGGTCGGCTCTCTCAACTGGATTCAACTAACTATAAAGTTGGGCCGGTTGAAAGTCAAACGTTTAATTTTGGAGGGCAACAAATTTTTTCCACTATTGCCGGCGGAAAAATTATGGCCCATACCAAAATTAATCCACCCCTTACTAGCGGTCTGGGCGAAGAGGGAAACGTTGCACTCAGTAATGTCATGGACCTCTCCTCCGCCGACGGTATGGGTAGACACGGATGCGTCAGGAACGATAGGTTGGGGCTTTCAGTCAAACCAAGGGCACCAGGGTCAAGGGCTTTGGTCCCATTTAGAAATCTTCCACATCAATCTCAAAGAATTACTAGTCCCCTTATATGTCCTTCAGGCTCACGGCTCTGCTTTACGGGGCAAGTCGGTGGCCTTCAGAATGGACAATCTGAATGCGGTTCACTGTATTCAGAAACAAGGGTCAACGAGATCTCGGAAGTTGCTAAACGTGTCAGAAAAGATTTTTATACTAGCCAACAGGCTGGACATTCATCTTCACGCATCTTATCTTCCAGGCGTAGCAAACGTCTGGGCAGACGCTCTGTCTCGGAGACAAAGCACAACAGTAGAATGGGCGCTCAAGCAAACCATTTTTCAACCAAATGATTGCAGAGCCTTACCATCCACAAGTGGATTTGTTTGCATCAGAGGAGACTCACAAACTCCCACTGTACCTCACCCGCCGGACGATAACGCCGGCGGGCGGACCAGACGCTCTGATGACAGACTGGAACAGGTGGAGTTCCATTTATCTATTTCCGCCGCCAGACGCGTCTCTAATGTGCCACGTAGTCAACAAACTACAGGATTATCGGGGCGTAGTCTCGCTAATCGCGCCCCTGTGGCCGGCGCAGTTGTGGTACCAGCAATTGAAAACGTGGTGCCCGCACCCGGTGTCACTCCCGGTCGGGTTGTTCCACTTAGACACAATTGGCAACCTAGAAACCTCGCTGACTTGTGCATTATGGACATTCAGGAGGCCAAGTGGCTAGCACCATATGGTAGCGACGTGACCAATAAATTCATGAATCAATATACAGTACCCAGTCTACAAAGCGACAGTATCAATCACATTGGCAAGCTTTTACGTCTTGGATTCTTAGAACAGAACAAACTGTGCCCTCGGTGGCGTTGGTTTTTAATTATTTAAATTATCTGTTCGTGCAGAAACATTTATCTGTAGTAACTTTCCAAATCACTTAACAGCGATTAGGATGCCAGTTTTGGACCTTACTGGTCTCGCCATACCAGTCGCGGAGGAAACAGGTTTTATGAGGGCATGTTTTAAACTCCGCCCACCTCCCCGTCAGCTCATGCCTACCTGGTCTCTGGACAAAGCATTGTCGTTACTTCGTTCCCGTCTGTACCAAAAGACTGCAGATTTTACATTACTTTTATAAAAAGGGCAGTATTCCTTATGGCTTTGGCTACCGGGAACAGAGTATCTGAGCTAGCGGCGATGAGCAACACACCTAATTGCCTCAGGTTTGGTAGGCTCAATGAGTGTATTCACATTGCACCTTCCCCAGGATTCATAGCCAAGAATGAGCACAGTGAACACGTGTTTTCAGAGTTCACGGTGCCGGCGTTGAAAAAGGGGAAAGGTGCACCATCATTTTTGTCCAGTGCAAGCTCTAACCAAATATTTGAGAGTGGCACCTCTAAATCACCAGGGTGCTTTATGGGTAGCAAGTACAGGTAAACGCTTGATGAAACGTACACTGGCTTCTCCCTTGGTCGAGGTCTTTAAAGAGAGTAATCCCGGCGCTGTGGGTAAAACCCACGATTTACGCAAGGGGGCAGCCTCTTTACGTTTCCTTAATAATCTTTCGGTTGAAGATATTAAGTCCACACAGTTGTGGGCCTCTAATCATACGTTTTTGACTCGATACCTTTCAGTAGCTCTAGACAAACCTTCCTTGCCATGTATAGCTTTAAGGCAGAGGGTCTAGGCGGCCCTTTTAGTAACTTTTTGTTTAATTTCAAGAAAAGGGGGGGGGGGGTGCAGTCAGTGTAACATAGGACACCCTAGACCCCGCCGGAGTATGTGTACGGAACATACGAGCTGTGATACTGTTTGTAGGCATTGTGATATAAAATTTCTCTAGTATTCATTACAGGAAATTATGCTAAAGTCCAATAGTAGTAATACAACAATTCTTGTTGTAAGTAGTTTTGGCTGTGAAGCAATAGATTTTTAAGAAATCGCAGTAGTTGCAACTACGACTTTTATTTTTGATGTAAGTACTTCTGCATAAGTACACGAGTCAGTACTTCTGCGAAAGTACAAGAATTTATTTATGTTTGGTTATATTTTTAGGAATATATCCACTAGTTTAATGGGGTTCATATGTGCACATGTAAACTCATAAGTTTTTATTTTTCACCACTTACTTTAAGTGGGGTGCCTTCTTAACTAGCAGATCTGTGTACAGAGTCTCAGAGTTAACCCATTTTCAAGCAGGCTTCTTCGAAGCACGCTGCCGCTTGTACCCCTTTTTTTGAAGATTTAGGCTGTATAAAGTTTATGCACCCAAATATATATTTTTTACAAAGTAAGAATACTATGTGGGTGTTTGATTATCTGCTTTTGCCAGAGTTATCATATGATTACGAATGTCCCCCTCCAGTCTTAGATATCAGGCATAATCGTCAATGATGGAGGGACCACTATTAAATTATAGGTTTGACTCCTGCAAGGAGATAAAGAAAACCTAATATTTAGTAGTGGCCCCGTAATCATTGACGACTGGGGCCCTCCCGACCATCCCCTTCCCATTCGTTGAGGTATTAAGGACTTTGGTTTACTTGATTTGTCAGTGAAGGAAGAATGACGCCCGAGTCGGCGTCTGGTCAAAGATACCACACAAGTACATCCACGATCATATGGAAAGCTTATGAATAGTTATTCTTATTTTCTTTTTGTTTTTTATTTGTTACGAAGTTTTTTCGTAGTGAGAACCCAATTTCATAATGACTGAACCATGAGTGAGGTTGCGTGCACTCATGATGAAGGCTCCTCAATTTTTTATGTTCTGCGCGGTAGATTCAAACTACGGCGAATGAGTGTTTGAAGAGGGTGCCTTATGTAATAGGCATAATCGTCAATGATTACGGGGCCACTACTAAATATTAGGTTTTCTTTATCTCCTTGCAGGAGTCAAACCTATAATGTGTGTAGATGATATTATCGCGACGGCACCTCCCCCATACATGGACCGGATTATCTGGGCCACCTCCCGAGACACTGCGTCGATGACGGGGAGGGCGCCCGAGAGGAGGTTGAGACCTCCACCTCCAGGCCAGACCCTTCTGTACCACCGTCTTGCCCACGTCCGGCGTGGCTAGCCGGAAGTCGGGGCGGGGTATGCCGGTGCGGGCGCTTTGTGTCAGGCCCACCACCAAGTCAATGAGACGGCCGGGTGAGGGGAGAGGGTATTGGCCAGGAGGAGCTACGCGTTGTGCGGAGCATAGCCTCCCGTAAACTCGTCATGGAGACAGGAACTACCACGGCCAACCCCCGTCCTCCTGGCCGTCCTGACGAAAACGGAGAGCGGGCCTCGCGCTCCGGCCTGTCCCCCTCCTGTCCGAGCAAGGGAGCGTAGGACGAGGGTCCCGGAACTTGCCAGCATAGTCCACCCACAGGACGGGACGGCAAACCGGGTACAAACGGCCACGGGTGGAGCGTACACAACGCCCCCCGCGGCCCGTCTCATAGCCCAAGCCCCAGGCCCGGGGCTCCTTGCCGGCGACAGACCTCCACTCACATGGTTGGAGGAGGACCTCAAGGGCTTTGCCACGACCTCCCATCGGGCGGAGCATGTGTCGTTCAGCACAAGCAAGAAAGCCTCCTGCCAAGCCACCCCCAGGAACAGTCCCGGACTTAAAAAGACCGTCAGGAGGAGGTGGCTGCGGACTTCGGCAGGGGCTGACGAGCAGAAAAACCAGCAGAACCTGTCGACGGCAATGGGTGGCGAACGTCCTGGACTGGGTAGGAAAAGCAAATTCAACGTAGGGTTTAAGATCCCAGTGAAGTCCGAGGAGCAGAGCAGCAGGCCAGACTATAGGTTTGATCCCCAAGGGGAAGAGAGAAAACCTAATATTTATGAGTGGCCCCGGAGTCATTGACGAACTGCCTTAAAGGAAGGCACCCTTTCAAACTCCATGCGTTTCGCACATTTGAAATGCCCGCGCAGGTAGCTTGATGGGGCCCGCATCATAAGTGCACACTTAATCTCTTATGGAATCGCCATAATGATCGGGTACCACTAAAGAAAAAACTTTTAGAAAAAATATAAACTAATAATAATACACTAAAGTTGTCAAAAACAGCTTCCAACAATCGTGGATATTCTTGGTGTGCGCAGCCTGACGTCGGGACCCGCGCGTCATTTCGTCCTTCTTCTACCTGCGACGATACCGTTCGGACGTTTTTTAGTGAGCTGCTGTATTCGTCGTCCCCTTTCGTCTTCTCGTGAGTCCTTACTCATTTGTATTAACCGAGACGTTCTGTGACAGGTTTAGATTAGCTAGCTTACTAGACCGAGCAGTATTATCGCAGGGAGAGTGTATTATAAGGGTACTTTTTGAGCGTCCAAGCAGCCCGATTGGGTGGACGCCTCGCATGTCTAACTTTCCTTTTTCAGTTTCCGTGTTAACTTAAACTAGTTAGGAGGCTATTTTACTGGGTTTTTTCCTGCTGAAGATGTTCCCAGGTTCTGTGCGTTTTGTGCGGTGTTTGTAGGCTCTAAAAGTTGTCACAGGTTGCGCAGGTTTTGACGAACCACAGGCGGGAGTACTGGAGAGTGGTCTTAGTAAGATTGAAATAACTAGAGATGAGCTGTTATCTGCGATGAGAGGACTTGAAGTAAGGAAAGCTATGGGACCGGATGAAGTGTCTGCCTGGGTTTTAAAGGAGTGTGCAGAGCAATTAGTGGAGCCAGTGAGGGACATAATTCAAGCTTCCTTAGATAAAGGACAGGTTCCTGTTGAATGGAAAAGAGCTAATATCATTCCGATATACAAGAATGGAAACCCTGTGGACCCTCTAAACTATAGACCAGTTTCACTTACTAGTATTGTATGCAAGATTTGTGAAAAGCTAATTAGGAAGAGATGGATGAAAATGTTGGAGAGAAAGACGATAATAACCCAAAGCAATTTAGATTCAGAGAAGGGACATCTTGTGTTACCAGTTTGCTATGTTATTACAGTAGGGCGATAGATGTACTCCAAGAAAGAGGCGGATGGGTGGACTGCGTCTACTTAGACCTTTCCAAAGCATTCGATAAGGTACCACATAAGAGATTGTTATCTAAGCTTGAGACGCTAGGATGTGTCAGGGGGAGTTTGCTGAAATGGATGGAGAGCTATTTAACAGATAGGGAAATGAGGACCAACATTAGAGGAACTTACTCATTGTGGCGGAAAGTTGAGAGTGGTGTGCCGCAGGGATCTGTGGTGGCACCTCTCATGTTCCTTATGTACGTGAATGACCTGCCGATAGGCATAAACTCCTACATGTCAATGTTTGCAGATGACGTAAAAATTATGAGACAAATAACAAATAAAAGTAGTTGTGAGGAGCTGCAAGGGGATTTAGATAAAATATACGAATGGAGCACCAAGTGGAAAATGAAATTTAATATAAGTAAATGCCATGTGTTAAATATGGGAAGAAGTGTGAATAGACCAAATTGGGAGTACAGGATGGGAGATAATATAATTAGCAAGGCCGAAGAAGGAAAGGATTTAGGGTTGATTATACAAGATAACTTGTCGCCAGAGAAACATATTAACAAGCTCTTTAGCGGAATGTATGCAATGGCCGGGAATATGAAAGTTGCTCTGAACTACAGTAAACTTCCGTTAATCCGAAGGGCAGCGGACCGGCCCTCGTTCGGATTAGTGGATTTTTCGGATTATCGGACGTTACCCCTCCCCCCGACTTTTTTTTGAAGACCCAAACCAAGACACAAACACATGATAATAATGATAATAATGATAATAATGACTAATCATGACTTTAACTCACCTTATATGAAGAGAAGAGATGTGTAGCATTGAAGATAAGCCCCCAGCACCAGCCCCAACCCAGCCCCTAACCAGCCACTAGCCCCCTAGCCCCATATTAGTAACTTATAATCACTGCTCTACACTGTAAGTGTACTTTAATGTAAAATTAACTTATAATTATTATTATTTTTTTTTTTTGGTATTTTGCTGGTTTTATATTTCTTTTTGGGTCCTTAAATCTACTACACTTCACTGATTATTACTCCACAGCCATATCCTCCAAGCCTTCAATATCTGAAGGGGGAGCTAGGGCTAGGGCTACCTCAGGAGTGGCTAGGCTGGCAGGAGCTACCACAGGGGCGGCTGGGGCTACCTCAGGAGTGGCCTTCACAGGGGATGCTAGGTCCTCCCAGCCTTCAAAATCAGCAGGAGGCATAGGTTCTGGTGTGGTAAGAGGTTCAGGTGAGCTGGTACGCGAGTCGTCTGTGAGAGGCATTGTTGCAGGTCTAGGGTTGTCTGGTTCATCTGATCGGTGGCCCCGTTGGTGCATGTTTTTCATCAGGTCCCTGATGTCTGCCTGCTTGACTGCCCTGCCCCTTTTCTCATAGAACTCATTACGGAGAATGTGGAAATCGATTGTTTCACTTCCATTATATTGGCTAGACTGTTCCACAAATGTGACCATACCATCGAAATAGGTAGCAGCTTCCTTCCAGGTTACTTTGCCATCGTCATCTGCCTCTTCCTCTTCCTCAGACGAGTGCTCCTCAACATATTCTGGCTCCATAACACTCCGGATAATTTCTGTATCTGGCACCTCTTCCTCGCCCTGCAGGTCACCATCCACATCAACCCACTCCTCAATATCCTCTTCAGTCATCCTCTTGGGGTCGTTGACCGGCACGGTATCCATCAGGCCTCGGATTTCGTTGATTGCCTCCCTGCGACGCCCAAGAAAGCCTTCGAAATCGTGCTCATCTTCTTCAACCTCTTCAGGGTCATCAACCTGGGCATACAGCTTGTTCCAACATTTCTTCAGGGTTACCTCCGAAACATCCTTCCAGGCTAGGGCAGCATCATATATGCATCCTTGATGGAAAAACTTGACTGGAAAGTTTTTACTGATGCATGAGTTAATCAGCTTGCGGGCAAATGAGGACTTGTAGCTCTGCTTAAACTTTTGGCACACACCCTGGTCCATTGGTTGTATCAGACTAGTCACATTAGGGGGCAAGTAGGTGACAAAGATATTTCCAGACACTAGTTCGTGGGCAGGGGGATGTGCTCTGCAGTTATCCAGGAATAGGACAGCCTTGGTGTCCTCAGAAAGGCCAATCGACTTGAAGTAGGCCTTGACTTCGGGAACAAAGTGCTTAAAGAACCAATCATGGAATACTTGGGCAGTCATCCATGCATTGCTCTGTGCATCATAGATCACTGGCAACTTCCCTCGCATGTTCTTGAAAGCACGGGGATTCTTAGCCTTGCCGATAACAAACAAACGATTGCGACATTTACCGGAAGCATTCCCACTCAGCAGGATTGTGAGACGTTCTTTATTCATCTTGAATCCGGGTGCAGCCTTCTCTCCTCTACCAGCTAATGTCCTTGTTGGCAAACAGCGCCAATATAGCCCTGTCTCGTCGGCATTAAAGATTTGGTCTGGGGTCAGCTGGTGATCATGAACAATGGTAGCAAAAATGTGTGCAAACTGATCGGCGGCCTCTTTGTCGGCAGAATTCTTTTCTCCGGCGACATCTAGGACCCTAATTCCATGCCTAATTTTAAAGTTTCTCAACCAGCCGTCGGAGAATTTTATATCGTCTTCCATATTCATATCACGCAGGAATTGCTTGGCCTTTTCAATTATCATAAGCCCTGAGATAGGCTTGGCCGTAAACCACTTATGCACTGCCTCGTCAAGTTTTTCATGTTTTGGTTTTTTCATTGTCTTTCTCACATCACTCGTGTAACTTGACTTTCCAAAGGCAACAAACTTCGATAAGTTAGCCTTTGCCTTCACTATGTTTGAAACTGTGGAGGCACCGGATATTAAAAGTTTCCATAACTTTACGCCGATCACTGCCTTTCTCTACCATCGCTATCACTCGCAATTTATCAGCTATGGACAGAGTTACGTGCTTCCTCTTATGTTTGTTCTTGTCATTCCTCCCTCGTGCACCTGAACTTGCTGTGGGATCCATCACTAAGTCACTATATCACAGGATAAACACGGGATAAACAACGTTTCAGGTAGACCGACAACGGCAGACTGTTTAGCCCGGCCTGGCCGCTAGAGGGCCGATATTTGGAAATATCGCGCGCCCGGGAAATTAAAAAATTCGGACTATCGGGTGAATTCGGATTTGGCCTCAAATTGAAAAATTCGGACTATTGGGTGAATTCGGATTTGGCCTCAAATTGAAAAATTCGGACTATTGGGAGATTCGAATTATCGGTCGTCGGATTATCAGACTTTTACTGTACTTGGATGAGACCATGGTAGCGAAAATTATATAAAAAGTATGATTAGACCAAGATTGGAGTATGCAGCAGTGGTGTGGTCCCCGCATCTAAAGAAGCATATTTACAAGTTAGAAAGAATCCAGAGAGCAGTTACTAGATTGGTTCCAAGTCTCAGAGAACTGCCATATGAAGGGAGGCTAGACAAATTAAATCTACCGAGTCTAAAAGAGAGGAGAGAGAGGGGAGACATGATAATGATGTACAAATGCACCCTGGGGCTGGAGAGGCTGGATAGGGAGGATATATTAATTATGGATACAGGAATAACTAGAGGCCACAGCTACAAAGTAAAAAGGCCTACCTGCAAGAACGATATCAGGAAGTTTAGCTTCCCCTATAGATGTATTGACAAATGGAATGGGCTGGAGGAGGAGGTGGTAGGGGCAAGGAACATCCATATTTTCAAGAAAAAATTTGATAAAAGTAGACTGAGAGATGGGACAACACAAGCTTAGCTCAACTCCTGTAAACTACAATTAGGTAAATACACGTAGTTGTGGGACTTCGTGGAGCCTTGCCCTGCCCCTGATCCAACGTGTGGTGGCGTCGTCGTCGTGGGAACCCCTCTGCGGTTGCCCAAGGCCTCGTGGTCTGCCTCTGTTAGGGGTTTAGCTTGTTTAGGCTAAGTTTCTTACTTTATGATTATATATTGTGTATTATAGCCTTGCTTCCTCAGTACTTGTTGTGTTTTGGCAAGTACGAGGATTATATATTGTGTATTATATAGCCTTGCTTCCTCAGTACTTGTTGTGTTTTGGCAAGTACGAGGATGACAGGGGACGCCCTGTTTATTGTTGTGGTTGTGTTTTTCGTCGCCCACTGGTCTGGGTACTTAACACAACGGGTTGGGTGTCCTTTCCCGGCGCTCTCACTGCTTAGTGACTGCCAGGAGTCTGCTTCGGTGGACATTGGACAGGTCCCAGTTCCCATGTGGTCTAATACCACTTTTTTTCCCGGCGGGGGGTGTCAACCTCCTGGGGATATTCCGGCGTTGCCGGGAGGACTACCCTGTCTCGCTAGGGTCTTGTTCCCGGCGGGACCCACAAGGTTGCGACTGTTTTTTGTTTTGGTTTACTATCAAGGTTAGGTAGTATACGGACCTCTCACTACTGTGTCTTCGCCCCGGCGAATAGGTAGGATGGACAAACAATAGTCAATGGGTTTATTGATACTACTAAAAATTATAAGTGTCATTATATACAACCCTGTGTGTTTTTTCTTTTGGGTTATTATCAAGATTAGGTAGTATACAGACCTTATCACTACTAGTCTTCGCCCCAGCGAGTAGGTAGGACGAAAAAACAATGGGCAATGGTTTTATTGATACTACTAAATATCAGTGTCAATTATATTACATTTAGTCCTCACCCCTCTTTTTGTGCAACTTCAGGCATGATTAAGAGTGTGGCCCAGTCGGGAAAATAGACTGATCCTGTTAGGACGCTCTGTTTTCTCGGCAGGGCCGGGGATATCAAATAACATATGTGAATGTTTCGGTTTATCCTTATGAGCATTGATTCCTGGAAATTTTCCAGATCACCACCACTTCCAGCGAGGAGCACGGACAAGGGGACAACCAATCTGGCTGGGGGGTTTGTCACTACCATGCCCTTTGTACCTCTTTGTGTTACTAAATCTTGTTATGAGTTTCCAATTTTTAATCACTCACATTGTATCCGGTGTGTGCCATGCCTGGATCGTTCTCGTGGGACCTGGTGGTCCAAGAAGTGCAAGACCTGCACTGAGCTCCGGCATGGCTTACTGGTTGACAAAGATAAATCTTGCTTAATTTCTCTGAATGCAATCAGAATTGCTTTTAAGAATTACTGTACTGAGGTCGCACATAAGTCTTTGATGTGTGACACACCTAGAATTGTGGGAATTATAGGTTTGACTCCTGTAAGGAGATAAAGAAAACCTAATATTTAGTAGTGGCCCCGTAATCATTGACGAACATGCCTATTACATAAGGCATCCTCTTCAAACACTAATCCGCCGTAGTTTGAATCTACCGCGCAGAGCATTTAAAAAACTGAGGAGCCTTCATCATGAGCGCACGCGACCTCACTCATGGCTTCAGTCATTATGAATTGGGTTCTCACTACGAAAAAACTTCGTAAAAAATAAAAACAAAAAGAAAATAAGAATAACTATCCAATAAGCTTTCCATCATATCATGGATGTACTTGTGTGGATTTCTGACCAGACGCTGATTCAGGCGTCATTCCTCCTTCACTGACATATCAAGTAAACCAAAATCCTTAATCCATCAACGAATGGGAAGGGGACGGTCGGGAGGGCCCCAGTCGTCAATGATTACGGGGCCACTACTAAATATTAGGTTTTCTTTATCTCCTTACAGGAGTCAAACCTATAATTTATTAGTGGCCCCTCCATCATTGACGAACATGCCTGATATCTAAGACTGGAGGGGGACATTCGTAATCATATCATAACTCTAGAAAAGCAGATAATAAAAACAACCACATAGTATTCTTACTTTTGAAAAATGTATTTAATACGGCGTAGGCCGGAAATATACAAGAAAAAGGGGTTCAGGCAGGTGCGTGCTTCAAAGAAGCCTGCCCGACAAAAATGGGTAACCCTGAAGATTCTGAACACAGATCTGTAGTTACAAAAGGCACCCCACTCAACGAGTGGTGACAAAAATAATAAGTTATAAGTTTATATGTGCACATCATAAACCCCAAAATACATGTGGAGATCAATTGCAAATGAACTCCATTGAACTAATATTACATTGCTTTCGCAGCTAAAACTACTATAACAACACCGTTGTTTTGTACTAAACCTTGTACTAGCACAATTTCTCGCAGAGAAATTTTCATATCACATTTTAACCTTAAATTGTATCACAGCTCTCATACTCCGGCGGGGTCTAGGGTGTCCTATGTCAACTGACTGCACCCCCCCCCCCTTCCGTGAAAGTAAACATAAGTGACTGCAGGGCCACCTAGACCCTCTGCCTTAAAGCTATACATGGTAAGGAAGGTTTGTCTAGAGCAACTGACAAGTATCTAGAGAGAAACGTATGATTAGACGCCCACAACTGTGTGGACGCAATATCTTCAACTGAAAAGTTTTTCAGGAAACGTAAAGAGGCCGCCCACTTGCGTAAATCGTGGGCCCTCCCCACAACGCCGGGATTACTCTCTTTAATGACTTCTACCAGAAGAGAGGCTAATCGCCGTTTAAGTAAGCGTTTACCAGTACTCGCTACCCATAAAGCACCTTGGGGGTTTTGAGGAGCTATTCTCAAATATTTGGTTAGAGCTTGCACTGGACATAAATTATGATGCACCTTTCCCCTTTTTAACGCCGGCACCGTGAACTCAGAAAACACGTGTGCACTATGCTCATTCTTGGCTACAAACGCCGGGGAGGGTGCAATGGAAATTGAATCATTAAGTCTACCAAACCTAAGACAATTAGGTGTGTTGCTCATCGCCGCCAGCTCAGACACTCTGTTTCCGGTGGCCAAAGCCAAAAGGAAAACTGCCTTCTTTAAGATTAAAGCAAAGTCTGCAGTATTTTGATAGAGACGAGAATGAAGTAAAGACAAAGCTTTGTCCAGAGACCAAGTAGGCATGAGCTGACGGGGAGGTGGGCGGAGTTTAAAACACGCTCTCATAAATCCTGTTTCCTCCGCCACCGGTATGGATAGACCTGTAAGGTCGAAAAAGGGCACTCTAATCGCAGTTAAGTGATTCTTCAAAGTTACCACAGATAAACGTTTCTGCTCAAACAGATAGTTCAAGTAATTAAAAACCAATGCCACTGAGGGTACAGTTTGTTTCGTTCTAACAATCCAAGAAGTAAAAGCTTTCCAATGTGATTGATATTGTCGCTTAGTAGACTGAGTATATTGATTGAGCAATTTATTGGTCACATCCCTACCGTATGGTGCTAGCCACTTGGCCTCCTGAATGTCCATAATGCAAAAGTCAGCGAGGTCGCTAGGCTGCCAATCGTGTCTAAGTGGAAGTACCCGACCGGGAGCGATACCGGGTCCGGGCACCACATTATTAATTGCTGGTACCACACCTGCGCCGGCCACAGGGGCGCGAGTAGCGAGACTAAGCCTCGATAAACTCGTAGTTTGTTCACTACGTGGCACATTAGTGACGCATCTGGCGGCGGAAACAGATAGATGGAGCTCCATCTGTTCCAGTCTGTCACTAGGGCGTCTGGCCCCCCTGCCGGCGTTATCGCCCGGCGGGTGAGGTATAGAGGGAGCTTGTGAGTCTCCTCGGACGCAAAAAGATCCACTTGTGGATGGGAGAGCTCCGCAATCATTAGGTCGAAAATGGGTTGCTTGAGCTCCCATTCTACTGTCGTGCTCTGTCTCCGGGACAGAGCGTCTGCCCAGACGTTCGCTACGCCTGGGAGATAAGATGCGTGAAGATAAATATCTAGACTGGTGGCTAGAACAAAAATCTCTTCCGACACGAGTAGCAACTTCCTTGACCTCGTTGACCCTTGTTTCTGAATACAGTGAACTGCATTCAGATTGGCCATTCTGAAGGCCACCGACTTGCCCCGTAACGCCGGGCCGTGAGCCTGAAGGAAATACAAGGGGACTAGTAACTCTTTGACATTTATGTGAGAGATTTCTAAGTGGGACCAAAGCCCCTGACCCTGGTGCCCCTGATTTGACTGAAATCCCCACCCTATGGTGCCCGACGCATCCGTGTCTACCCATACCGTTGGAGGAGGAGAGGTCCATGACATGATTGAGTGCAATGTTTCCCTCTTCGCCCAGACCGCTAGTAAGGTGTGGATTAATTTTGGTATGGGCCATAATTTTCCCGCCGGTAAGAGTGGGAAATATTTGTTGCCTTCCAATATTAATCGTTTTACTTTCAACCGGCCCAACTTGACAGTTAGCTGAATCCAGTTGAGAGAGCCGACCAGAGACTCCCAGACTCTTCGTGTCGTAGTCAGACTGTGAAGAAACCTGAACAGTTTCCTGCGAAACCTGTTGCGATTGTCCACACTCTGACTCAGAGTGAGAGCGGCGGTGTCCCAGACCAGCCCTATCCACTGAATTACTCTTGAGGGAACAAGGTTTGACTTTACCAGATTTACCTTGAAGCCTAGAGTTTTGACATGATTTAAAATGATATTGACATGTTCTTAGCCTGTGCGGGACTGTGCTTCACGGCCTGTGCCATGTTAAACACTGTTCGCCATACATCAGGGGACATTAAAGAAGGAGTAAGTACTGGGGACATTACCACCTGGTTAGCAATGCGATCAGGCAGCTTGCGAACTAATGACATCCTAAGATCCTGTCGTGCTCGCACCGCCTCAAGTAAGGCTGTGCGTATGTCACCTAAGGATTGAATCGACGACTGAAGAATCAGACGCCGGGATAACTCAACTGATCTTCGAGCATCCGCGTCTGCGATTGCCTGAGTAGACCGGAGTAAAGACTTAGCCACCTGCTGAGAAACTATGTACTGTGAAAACAGGCGGAAAGCTTTTCCCCTTAGCCTAAATTCTCTGTCTAGGTGAGTAGGGGTAGGGGTAGTGAATGGGTCCTTTAGTTCACAAAGATTAATCTTAGGGGCAGCTAGAAAAGAAAATAAAGCTGACGGAACTCCGCCGGCAGAACCTACCGGCATGGAGAACCATGAATGTGTATCCTGAGGGATCTGGTGGGAAGATTTAGAAGTGAAAGTGGTTGCAAAGTTTTGAGCCTCTACCTCCCAATCCACCCAAGGTCCTGGTCCCAACTGTCCCACCTTCAACACTGGATTAGCTGTCTCGTCTGTGACGGTCTGTAAATCTAGTTCAGGAGTAAGAGCCGACAGAGCCTTAATATCATTAAACCCATCCAGCTTAGACCAGTCTGAAAAAAGTTTTGAAGCTGAGGCAGGGGGTAAAGCAGGCTTAGATGCATAAACAAAATAATCCTGATGATAATAACTAGGTATAGCCTTGATATTTACGTCCAAAACATTACCCAAGGCATCCAATGCCCTTAATTTCTTTGACTTATTTCCCTGGATAAACCACTCACGTGGTACCGGGAGTTCCCCTGACAAGGTAGGCTGGGCAAGCTCTGGCTTAGAGGGGTTCAAAAGAACCCATGACTCGTCTGGCCCATAAAGCAGGGGCATAGCTACCTTTCTAAGAGGCGCTTTGTCTAGAGGGGGTGGATTAACATCCGTGATGACCCTGACATTTGACGTAGTGAATGCCGCCGTAGCTGGCTTAGAGCTCCCTGCCGGTGACAGAGTAGGAGGGTTAGGAATCTTAGATAAATCGATTGACGTTATCAGAGGCCGTACCGCAGAACTTGTCAAGGGAGCCCCCAAGTCCATTGTGGGGTTTTCTCGTTGTTGACTAAAGAATTTAGATAGAGCATGAGTAAGTAACCCATCAATTTCTTGTGCTGTAACAAACTGGTTAGATGCAGAACTTTCAGGTGAATCAGTATTATCATGGGCGGCGTCCAGGCCTGAGCCTGACCCTTGTCCTTCCCTATCTGAAATTATTGACACTTCATCTTGTTCCTCCCGATCCTCCTGAGAAGACCCCGCCGAGGCAGGGGCACCTTGTTTCCAAGATAAGTCAGGGATAGAGGATGGGGTCGCCGCGTCCCTGTGGACATCGGCTACTGTGTGACTCGTATGAGTCGGACGTGGATGGTCAGACCCTGGTTGAGCAAACCGCCAAACACCGAGGCTCTGGCCTACGCTCTCTTGAGAGTCTGAAACATTCTCAATTATTGAATTTCCTGAACTTTCCATTTCTAGGGTTAAAATATCAATAGGTAAATCTTGTTTAGGGACAGGCGCTTCACTATACTCTGAGGCTGTAACAGAAACATTTTCAGGTGTAGAGGTACGACGAGATGCACTAGACTTAGGAGAATGTCGAGAGGACTTCCTATGGGAATCCTTTTTGGAGGATTTGTGGCTACGGTGTGACCGCGAACTAGACCTAGATTTGGAAGAATCACCACCATGACCACTGGTGGAAGCTTCCGTCTTACTCTTCTTACTCGCCGGGGAAGAGGCACGACTTGAAGACTGCTGTCTGAGAGGTGACCTTGACCTCGATCTCGCCTGCGACGAGGAGGTGGCTGCCGGGGGAGTAGGCTCTCTCGGGCGTTTAGACGTATCCACAGACGATACAGAACCCTGGCTAGTCTCTGTCGGCTTAAAACCCGTTACTCTAGAGGTACGTTTAGGGGGAGGGTGCTCTGACAGCAACTTATCCCAAAGTGGGACGTTGTCACATTGAAGTGACTTATGTGCGACAATGGTAGTGTAGGCCGACATTTGTTGTCTGACCTCTCTCAACGCTACCGCCGCGGTCTTGTCATTGTCACACAGGACTTTATTGGCTAATTGGGAGCAAAAGGAACAATTAAGTGTAACCCAGAGACCCCTTGAACGGTCTAGACATTTAATACACCTTATGCAAAGGGTATGCGCAAAAATCGGGATACCCGCGCAAGTAGGGGTAATGCACAGGGCAAAAACTGGGGCCACAGTAGCCATGACAGAGACTGGTGTGAGGAAACTACCGCCGGGTCTGTATTGGTCCGCCGGAGCTCAGCTCTGGAAAAATAAAGAAAAATTTCCAGGAATTAATGCTCATAAGGTTAACCCAAGTGTTCGCATACAAGTGTTAATAACCCGCCGGGTAACGGGATGCAAAGACACAGCTAACACATCTCGCTACGCGGCGGGGTGTAAAGAGGCTAAACAAATCTTTTTAGCTAAAGAACATGAAGAATACCCTCTGATATAATGGTCCAGTATGGCACTTATAGTCTGTAGGAGGTGGTGACTGTCTCAAGATTCAATTTTGTAACAAAGCCCCCCTCATAAAGACGCCGGCCCTTGAAATATTTTAGTAGAATAGCCCAGGGCAGGAATATACGAGATCTGATATTTTAACGAATTGTCCCAAAAGATCGTCGTAAAAATAGAAGGCGGCGATACTGAATGTATCACCAAATTAAGGTTAATCGAAATTGAATTTGTTATAAATTCCTTGGTTCCTCCACTTAGGAGCACCCGCCGGGTGTGGGAATCGATTTGGTTAAACCTCATTGAACCTTCAATTGCCGTAAGAGTAAAGGCAGCGATACACAGAGTATCACTAAAATGGATTGGTTAACTATATGAGACCTAAGTCGTTTATCCCACCCTGCTCAGGTGCACCCGCCGGGTGAGAAGTCTAAAAGTTAACCCCACAAGTTCCTGACCCCACTTCTTTGTAAAAGATCGCCGGGGAGGAACGCCTAAACAACAGCTAGGTTTTCCATGTGGTTGTCGTAAACCAGGTAGAAAAAACCTATAAAAACGAATGTTCGCAAGAACGTCGTTTTTTATATATATATATATATATAAGGATGGGTACAGCCATCCCGCCGGGAATTAAAGGAGGCCTGAAACCAGGCACCCACAGAGACGCAGTCCTGGAGAGCCACAGACACCTCCCCACGCCGGGGAACCAGCCAGAGTTAAAAACCACGTGTGGCCCAACACTGCTCATCGGTCAGGATTTTTCATGGTGAAACCGAGAAAAAACCCGCCGGAAGGCAAGCCCCACCCTGAACAGACACCATCTGAACAATACGACACGAGGAGAGTCACGCACGACTAACCAAGGTCACAACATAATCCGTGGAATTAGCCAATACACAACTAAACCAGGAAACAATTATAGTCCGAGGAATTAGCCAATACACAACTAAAACCCGGATACACATGACACAGTAGGGCATATTTATAAAATAAATAATAACACTAGACATGTGGCAAAGCTACGAGCGGCTGGCTAGGCCTAGGTAGACGGCATGAAAATAGTTGACATATAAACACACATTGGAATATCACAACAGGAACCACCGCCAACACACCACCGTAGCGACAACTTCCCACCCCGGGAAGCCTGACAAGGACCCAGAAAAAACTTCACTAAGTGAAGAAAAATACGCTGGGAACGTCAGAAAAACACAGCTTACCTCATCAGAAGGATAAAAGGCAGCAATAATTAACGCGTAATGAAAGCCGCCTGCATCACAAACTAACACAACTGTGAAAAGTTCACGTGTCCACAACAGGACCACGAGGGTACATCCGAAATAGATGCCCCATACACACGACCCAAAATACACTGCACTGCGGGCAACCAGCCCAGGACACTCCTGCTACGCCTATCCTAACCTTACTCGATACATCCTAGAGTAAACAAATGAGAAAAAACTCACTAGGGACGCAACGAATGCGGAACCAGCGGAGCCTGGAAGGTACGTCCGGGCAGGCTGAGCGCAGAGCAGAGAAGGAGGAATGACGCCTGAATCAACGTCTGGTCAGAAATCCACACAAGTACATCCACGATATGATGGAAAGCTTATTGGATAGTTATTCTTATTTTCTTTTTGTTTTTATTTTTTACGAAGTTTTTTCGTAGTGAGAACCCAATTCATAATGACTGAAGCCATGAGTGAGGTCGCGTGCGCTCATGATGAAGGCTCCTCAGTTTTTTAAATGCTCTGCGCGGTAGATTCAAACTACGGCGGATTAGTGTTTGAAGAGGATGCCTTATGTAATAGGCATGTTCGTCAATGATGGAGGGGCCACTAATAAATACTTAACTGTCAAAGAACCCCCTGCCCCTCTCTTGCCTAAATCTCGCAGGGTTTTCACCAGTAAATCTCCCAAAGATAGTAAAACTAAACCTAAGTTTCTGTCAAAGGAACATATTAGCTCAAGTGACAGTAGTGACAGTGAAGGGAATGAACCCCCCAGCCACAGCCGCCAGCCACAGTCCAAGTCGCCGGGGACTAGCAAGACGTCCTCCCCGACTCACCGACTCACCGGACCAAGACATCCTCTTCTAGCTGGAAGAGAAAGGTGGAAGAGTCAACATCTTCTCGGAAGTCGTCCTCCGAACGACATAGCAAGAAATCTCGTTCGGAGTCTACTGATGTTGGTTCCCGGCGTAGAACCGAGCATAGTAAGTCTTCCTCAGCTTCCACCTCCGCTAAGCCTGACTTTCAATCCGGCAGCTCGGTGGTGGGACCGGAGGATGAGGCAGCAACTCGGGGTGATGTTCTCAATGTGCTTACTACCTCTAAGTTAAACAAGCAGGACTTTGTAATCCCACAGGTTTCTGGTCATGCCAAGGTTTACGGTTTGCCACCAAAAGTGTTAGCAGACGAGTACCAGGGTTATAGGGTGGTGGACAAGTCGGATACTAGCGTCTCTTTAGATAATAGAGGTGAACGCCTATCTAGTGGTTGTGTGGGGCACCAACGGGTATTGTCTCAGTCAGTGTTCCCCCAAGCAATTGTTCATCCTCCACCAATACCTACACATGTACCTACTCCTCAGGAAATACCGATGCTTGATCTTAATCCTCAAGATATGCTTAACCATGTCACTAATCACCCCACGATACTAGGGGCCCCATGTGATTTTTCCGCAGCTCCGGACTTGAACCTGGACGCTTTGGACTCTGTGCACCACAGCGAGGTGGAAGCGGAAGGTGAGTCGGATGTTGCATATATTCCATCCGCACAACCTAATGAACACACTAGTAACCGTCCTCAGAGTCGCCTCAATATGTCTATTACACACAGCGGGTCAGATAGGGGGTCCATATCTTCCGAGTCTCGTTTTGTTACCAAAGATTACCTAGAGCAAGCTTTTGAGGGTATGTTAGCTAGATTGATGGCTCATAACGATGCTAGTAATTCTGCTCCTAGTACTTCCCATACGTCTGTCGGTTCGGGTGTGCCAGATGCTCTCCCGCCAAAGCCAGTTCGTTCTCTTGAACCAGCTCCTGTGCCGGCGAAACAGGAAGTTAACGGAACGCTACCTCATAGTCTGTCAACAGCTAGTACCTTTGTTACGCAGTCATCACCTATCACCACAACTAATGTACAACTGATATCTGATGTCATTCCTCCCACTTTAGACAAAATCCCTACCCATCTGGGACCTATGCCCCTTTTGTATGGTCAGGATGTCTCATGGTCCAAATTTTGTGCTCTCAATCCGGCGCTGGCAGTAACTACTTTGTCGGGAGAGCAACCGGTCCCTGCTGAGTGGGAAATACAAATTAATAAGCATAAGAAATTACGAGCTCTGGACTCGTCTGGTAGGACCTTAGATATAACAGTTAAGGCAGTACCCAATCTCTTTAACCCTGATTACTTCATTTATTCCTCGGCCCTGGCCCTTCCACCTGCCTCGTCAGCTAAACTCTATGCTGATTGGTCACGCACTGATGGCATGAATGACGTCAAAGCGCTGTCCTCATTAACCCAGGAGTTGGATACAACCCCGCAGCTTGATCCTTTTGGTCACCCGGTCTTACACATAGGGCAGGCAGGGCTGGGGCCTTGGGTGGAGTGGCAGTCGGAGTTGAGACAGTATGCCTCGACAATTACTAACAAAGCCTCACATCAGATCCCCAAGGAAACTCATGCTTGGTTCTCCCTTCCGGTGGTCAAAGCCGGCGGAGTCCCAGAACCTATCCTCACTTTCATTTCTGCCCCACGTCTCCAGATTAGAGACATAGATCCCTTTTGTACTCCTCCTCAAACTCAGCTCGAAAAAGACTTTCGTTTGAGGCAGAAAGCGTTACGGCTATTGTCGCAGGCACTGTTATCTCGTCAGCTCTCCCAATCCCTGCTTAGAACCATTGCGGTGATCCAAGACGCGAATGCGTGTAAGGCTCTGGAACTATCACGTAGAATCATGCTCCAGAATGCAGTTCAATCTTTGGGGGACATCAGAGTCGCCTTGTTTGAGGCGGTTCGGGCTAGACAGGACCTAAGAGTCCATTTTGTTAAGAAATTACCGGAAGCTATTGCCCGCCGAGTTCTTATGTCTGAGGTTTTGACACCCTCATTGCTTTGCCCTGATGTCTGGAGTACGGTTTACAACCTAGCCACGTCTCGGACCGCCGCAAGTTCGGCACCTAAAGAGTTCAAATTTCCAAAGCTTTTCTCCAAACCAAAGCAGCAATTTAAAACTCCCCATCAAGGTAATAAGTTTTTTCCCCTAAACCACAGCACTCCAAAGGCACTGAGTCCTCTAAGAGTAAAGGTGGTACCAAACCTGGTAAGTGGACCAAGCCATACCATAAATATAAATCAGGTCAGGGTTCTACCTCTAAATCACAAGGTTCAGCCTCCACTAGCCAGGCGTCCAACCCCACACCTACCCAGTCAAAAAACTAAATCTTTTGCCAGTCTCCAATCACACTTTGGACAAGTTAGGTCCAAGCTCAGTAATGCCAGACAAGTCTACCCTCACAGGGTCTTTCAGAGTATGTCACAAAGCGTGGCCGCAGCGGACTTGGGCTCGGACAGTGGCCCGCAAGGGCATAACCTGGAGGTGGATCAGACGACCTCAATTGCGCCTCCCACGAGAAACCACTCATGTATCTCTAGAAATAGCGTCGCTCCTCCAGGAAATGATCTCCAAGCAGGTCATTGTCCCAGTAGAATCAACTTGCCCAGTTTTTACCTCTCACCTTTTTCTAGTGCCAAAGCGGGACAGTGTTCAGAAGCGACCGGTAGTGGACTTGTCGCGTCTGAACGCTTACATTCACAACGCGTCCTTTCGGATGCTGACAGTGAACCAGATAAGGCTTACACTCCCACCGCAGGGGTGGATGTGTTCTCTCGATCTAACCGACGCCTACTGGCATGTCCATGTGAACAAACGTTATCAGAAATTCCTAGCGATCAGGCTTCTCAATCAGACTTATGTCTTTCAAAGAATGCCATTCGGGCTCAACTTAGCACCACGAGTATTTACAAAACTTGTTCGGCAGGCTTTAGTTCCACTATTAAATCAGGGAATAAAGGAGTTGTGGTATCTGGACGACTGGTTAGTGGTAGCGGATTCGGAGGAGCTACGTCTTTCTCATGTCCACAAAGTTATGACTCGTGTAGCATCCCTCGGCTTCAAGATCAACCTGGCAAAGTCCAATCTAGTGCCGACGAGGGTGATTCAGTGGATAGGGCTGGTCTGGGGCACAGCACATCTCACTCTCAGTCAAAGTGTGGACAACAGAAACAGATTTCGAAAGAAACTGTTCTGTTTCCTCCACAGCTCGACTACGACGAGACGGATGTGGGAGTCCCTGGTCGGCTCTCTCAACTGGATCCAACTAACTGTAAAGTTGGGCCGGTTGAAAGTAAAGAGATTAATACTGGAAGGCAACAAACATTTCCCGCTCTTGCCGGCGGGGGAGTTATGGCCTATTCCAGGGTTTATCCTCAACTTACTAGCGGTCTGGGCGAAGCACGAGACACTATTCAGTAACAACATGGACCTCTCCTCCACCGACGGTGTGGGTAGATACCGATGCATCAGGGACAATAGGCTGGGGTTATCAGTCAAGCCTAGGCCAATAGGGTGAAGGTCTTTGGTCCCAATCCCTAGACTGTCACATCAATGTCCAAGAATTACTAGTCCCATTGTTTTTCCTCCAGGCACACGGCCCGGCGTTGTGGGGCAAGTCCATCGCTTTCCGAATGGACAATCTGAACGCAGTATCGTGCATTCAGAAGCAAGGGTCAGCGAGGTCTCGGGCATTACTCACGCTATCAGAGGAGATTTTCACACTGGCAGACAGTTTAGAAATTCATTTACACGCCTCATACCTCCCGGGCATAGCCAATGTCTGGGCAGACGCGCTATCCCGGCGAATGAGTACGAAGGTCGAATGGTCAATAAAGCAAACCATCTTCAATCAGGTGATTGCTCCAATGTACCATCCACAAGTGGATTTGTTCGCGTCCAGGGAGACTCACAAGCTCCCTCTTTACCTGACCCGCCAGGAACCAACCCTGGTGGGGGGACCAGACACATTGATGGTGGACTGGAACAAGTGGAGTTCCATATATCTGTTTCCGCCTCCAGACGCATCACTCATGTGTCAGGTAATTCACAAGCTACAGAGCTATCGGGGCGCAGTCTCGATGATTGCGCCTCTATGGCCGGCTCAGGTGTGGTACCACCAGTTAAAGAAGTGGTGCGGGACCCCGACATCACTCCCGATATCGTATTTCCACTTGGACACAATTGGAAACCTAGAGACCTCGCTGACTTTTGATTTTTGGACATTCAGAGAGCCAAGTGGCTGCCCCAATATGGCCAGAGTGTAACTGCTAAATTGATAGGTCAATATACAGAGTCTACCCAGCGACAATACTCTTCTCATTGGCGTGCTTTCACTACTTGGGTTGTAGAAACCTCTCAGACAGACACTTCGGTTGCATTAGTTTTCAAATACCTGGATTATTTGTTTGAACATAAGTGTCTAGCAGTTAACACTTTACAAAAAAAAATTGTCAGCTATAAAGATCCCCCTTTTTGATCTAACAGGTTTATCTATACCGCCGGCGGAGGAAAAGGGTTTCATGAGAGCATGTTTCAGGCTTCGTCCACCACCCCGCCAGCTCACACCTACCTGGTCACTCGAGAAGACTTTAGCATTGCTTTATTCCCCCAAATACACCAAGAACCCACCTTTTGAATTAATTCTTAAGAAAGCCGTGTTTTTGATGGCTCTTGCCTCAGGTAATCGGGTATCTGAGTTGGCGGCGATGTGTAACACACCTAATTACCTTAGATTTGGGTGGCGCAATGCTGATGTACAGATTGCTCCGTCTCCTTCTTTTGTTGCCAAAAATGAACATCAGGATCATGTTTTTACTTCCTTTACTGTACCTGCCTTTAAACGCGGCGATACTCACCACATTCTATGTCCAGTACAAGCCTTGATTAAGTTAATCAGAGCATCCCAGCCTAAGCAACCGGGAGCTCTATGGGTATCTGAGAAAGGTACACGGGTTACAAAGCGAAGGTTGGCGGCCCTCCTCGTAGAAGTTATCAGGGAAAGCAATCCCGGCTTAGTGGTAAGCGCCCATGACATTCGTAAATGGGCGGTACACAAAAGTGGAGGCCACGGTGGGGATGGTCGGTAAAATTTCAATGAAGAAAGGGGGGAATCCAATACACACAGGACCAACGCCACGTGAGCGGAGGCCTGGGACCTTTCAGAGGGTCTCTGTGTCAATCTAGGAGCAAGAGGCCGCCTGTTATTCCAAATGCAGGTAAAATTAAAATGTAAACTTCAGGATGCCCAAAAAATCAAAATAAATGTTGATACAAAACTGGGTCTCCTCCTCCTGCAGGATCGAAAAAAGAGGTGTTTAAATTTCGATCTGTGAGTAATATAGTAATTGCTCCTGCTAAAACTGGCAGTGATAATAAAAGTAGAATTGCAGTAATAAATAAGCGGAATAAATGGAGCGGATTCGAGGCACAGAAGGAAACAGAGGACATATCAAGGGAGGAAATCCAGCTAAGCAGCCGTTCCCTGGGTGCAGATGAATGCAAAGGGCATAAATAACCAGAGGAAAAAGCTATGTGGCCGATTCCTGGTTACAGATACAGGTCACAGGGTACATCCAAGAATAGACAATCCACCTGTGGAGCGGGTTTCTATAGAAAGAGGAAGAGGCAGAGGACACCCCGCCTGTTTGACGGAAAACGTGTGTTAACACAACGTGGAGTCAAGGCCGAACCTCCCTGTCAGTAAAAAGTCAAGTGTGAGCTACCCGACACCTTATTGGTACAAATAGGAGGGGGAATCCAAGACACACAGGACACGTGAGCAGAGTCCTGGGACTTTTCAACAGGTCCCCGAGTCCACCTAGTACACTAGAAGGCCACCTGTAGGGCAGAAATGAGGCACAGAAGGACGACACAAAGGATAGGAAATCAGCCAAGTAGCCATATCCAGGACCGTACATACATTCAAACTTAGACAGGGCACCAACTTCATCAATAACCAAGGAAAAAGGCGATGTGGCCGATTCCCAGATACAGATACAGGGTACATCAAAAAGTAGAAAATTCGCTTGTAGAGTGGAATTCTAGAAAAAGATGAAGAGCCAGAGGACACCAGGAGACCCTCGCCTGTGTGGCGAAAAAATGCGTGTAAACACGAATGTCGAGTCAACTTGTCAAGGGAATGTGTGCCGACACAGGTCTTCCATTACGCGACCATTTCCCCCCCCTCCTCATCCCATCGATCCACCTCGAGGACATCAGTGAGACCGAACGGGGAATGGATAGGAGAGGGCTGGACACAGGGCAGAGGCAAGGCGTACGTAACGGGAGATGATATCCCATGATTGACGGAGAGACCTCTTGGCCCGTCGTCCTTCCTCCGATGCAGGGTGCGATTCCAGGAGTTGAAGGGCGGAGAGACAAACTCCACATCGGCGGGGGGTCGTAGACATCCTTGCCTTAGCAGGCCGTGTGGGGGCATCATCCCCGATGGCCCAACATGGCCGACCGATTGCATGTCGGGCGGAAGCAGGGAGAAGCCGGCATCATGTCACTGAAAAAAGGTGGGAGCGGTACATACCAGTGGAGGTGAGACAGGGTAAAAATATGAGGCAATATAGCCAATACAGTAGCACCTCCATTTTCCGGCACTCAGGGGGATTTGAAACCTCCGGTGAATTGAAAAGTCAGGTTGATTGAAAATTACTCCTATAAATGCCCATAAACCCCAAGAAAATACCCCCTAATGGCTATCTGTATTATCAGCCTTAATATAATAAACAAACACACATTACTATACCATTTTAATAGTAAAATGTTCTCAACTCGCCAATTTATAAGTGGAGCCCCCATCCTAGCTGCTAATCGGTTCTGCAGAAATAGAGCTAGGATTGAAACAGCTAAGATCGGGGCACTATTCTTATGGGGAAAATTCAATCGGTTCCGTGCTCATGCCAAATTTTGCGTCTTTTTCTATTTTTTGCCTATGAAAACATGTTTTATTGTACACAAATTAAATTTTATGCATTATACTGTATCATATAATACAACATAGAATAAGTTTTTAATAACTAGAAAAAAAAAGGCGGTGCTGGTTGAGGGGTGGGGCGTCGACTGACTGGGGACAGAGGTGCATGGGGGCGGTTCGTTCGTGGCCACCCCTTCGGGGATCACGGTGTCAGGCAATAGATAGATAGATAGAAAAAAAAGGCCCAAAATCTAAACAATTACCGCACTTTTTCCCAGTGTTAGGCTATGAAAACATGTTTTTTGTCTAGGCTACATCAAGTAGCCTAGGCCTAAATCTTATGCATTGTAAATAATAATGTAGACATGGCTATATGACAGTCCTAACCATAAATACTGTAGATTGGGGCATTGTTTCTATCATGCGAACAATTTTAGGCCTAGCCTAGGCCTAGGTTCTAAATTCGTCCAGCCACCCCTCAAGTACCCATTTCGCCCCAAATACATCCAATAAATACATATTATGAGGAAAAGACGTATAAATACGTATTATGAGAAGATTACTTACCACACAGATTTTATTATAAATCTATCTATCTATCTATCTATTGCCTGACGCCGTGATCCCCGAAGGGGTGGCCACGAACGAACCGCCCCCATGCACATCTGTCCCCAGTCAGTCGACGCCCCTCCCCCCAACCAGCACCGCCCTCGTTCATGTACTTCCTCACTCCATCCTTCCACCTCATATTCGGTCTACCTCTCCCCCTCTGTCCCTCCACCTCGCTCTCGTACACCCTCTTAGTCATTCTCTCGCTTTCCATACGTTCCATATTATAAATCATTGTCATATTTAGCCTAGCCTAGGCTAACATCGTCTAGGCTAGGCATTTCAATCGCTTTCGTCCGACATGGACTGGTCTTTGCTCTGTGTTTTGAGCATGAAATTCCTTCATTGCTACCACCAGGCCAACCATCCCTATCACTAGATGTACTAGAGGTTATAATAAACGCGAAAGATAAAGGGTTCAGGCACAAAAAAGCTTGCAAACGGTTGTTTTGTCAACACAGATACTAGCTAAACTGCAAGCGTCTGCTTAGTGATGACGTCATACAAAGATGGCGGCATCTTGTGCATTTGACGATCGGATCTCGGATTCACTCCGATTTCGTCTCTAAACGGCAAGCACCTGGCAGATTCTTTCGTTATGTTAAAACAAAATTATTGTTTTTGTTTGTTTTTTAGTTTTATGTCGAGTTTTTCGTTATTTTTGCTATTTTTTCCGGTTTCGGCTGGGATTTTGATGCGAGAATTGAGGCTTTTGGCGCGAGAATTAAAATTGGGAATATTTGGTGTGTGGCGCGAGAATTGAATCAGCGAAGACCGGTGTAGAGAAAATGGGGGCTCCACTGTACAGTAGAAGTTGGAAACGGCGTCCAGCTGTTGTTGTCGGCGGCGTAATGCGTATCGTCGTATGCGAAGGCTAGGCCTTATCGGGAGGGAGAGTTCTGCAGCGCATTCAAAGTTTTGACAGTAGCAAAACGAAACACTAATATCAAATCGTTTTTGTTCTTTTTAGTTTCTTAGGTTTCTCACTTAATATCTAAAACTTATTTATGAGGTGGATGCTTTGGGAGAGGCAGCAAGGGGTGGATGCTTGCCACTCATCCACAGTTATAGAGGTGGATGATGTTGCATCATCCACCTCTCCATTCATTTGGATATTTGTATTTTTTGTTCCAAGCTCAGAACCATTCTTTTGCACTTCTTGTCACTATTGGCTTTCACTTTGTCTGACTTTGCCTTATTCTTCGGCATGATAGCGATGAATCGAGTATAATATGTCCAATATGAGAATGTTTGTATATACGGATCGATCGATCGGGCAAGACTGAGAGGCCTATTCCCGCGCTTTTGTTGTTGTTGCTTGTTCTACTGACGTCGCCGTTACCCGCTTAGAACCACGGACTATTTTATATATATATATATTTCTTATTGGTGCTTTTTAAATAGTTTTTTCCTAATATTATATGTATTTATTATTTGTTATGATGAAATGATGCTGGTAAGACGATTTTTTTTTTTTTTTAATTAATTTCCTAAAACCTCCGGTTGTTTGAAGTTACCGGATGCTTGAATGCCGGAAAATCGAGGTGTTACTGTATATATGGGACACCCAAGTAAGACAACATCCATGAATACGCCAAGTAGCAATGATAACAAGGAAAGTCAAGTACAGCCACCCACACCGTAGACCATAAACACCAGGGCTGGGACAAGCCCCTTAGCAAGACCCAACCCTGGTGAACAGGTCCAAAATCCATTTGAGGAAAAGAGACCCCCGTTCAAAATACCTGAGAACCCTCTGTATGAGCAGAGGTAGGAAGGAGCGCAGCGGTGATGGGTCAGGTATGGCCGGCAGTAGAGCGGGCACAATCTGGAAGGAAAAAAGTAAAGTGTGAGCTACCCAAGAGTACCCTATTAGTAGAAATAGGGGGGGAGGGAATCCAATACACATAGGACAATCGCCACTTTGGACAGAGTCCTAGGACTTTTCAACAGGTCCCTGAGTCCACCTAGTATACTAGAAGACCGCCTGTAGGGCGGAAACTAGGCACAGAAGGAGGACACAAGGGATAGGAAACAGCCAAGTAGCCATGACCAGGTACAGTTAGTCAAAGGGTATAACATTAGACAGTGCTCCAACAATATCAATAAACAAGGAAACAGGCTATGTGGCCGATTCCTTGATACAGATACATGGCACAGGGTACATCAAAAGTAGAATAACCGCTTGTAGAGCGGAATTCTAGAAAAGATGAAGGAGCCGAGGACACCAGGAGACCCTCGCCTGTGTGGCGAAAAAACGCGTGTAAACACGAATATCGAGTCAACTTGTCAAGCTGTGTGGCAAAAAAAACGTGGGTAAACACTAAACACGAATGTCGAGTCAACTTGTCCAGACCTAGCCTCCCTGTGAGCGGGGCCCTTACAGTTTCCAGACATCCCCCCCCTATGCTCAAGTAAACACAGGCAGGGGAATAACATACAGTAGGCTCACATATCTCGATATTTCGCATCTCGATGCCACCTTCAAGCTCTCCCCAATCACAAATCTCGATGAAAAAACGTTAATCTCGATAGCTAAATATCGATGCTAGATGCTTATATACTAATATAAACAGAGTAATCTTGACCAAATCGATGTGTGAACCTCAGAGTCATTGTGTTTTGTTTACCTGTATACTAATGTACCGCTAGTATCGATCGTTTTCGAGCGGTAGTCTAACCTGACTCATCTCTGCCGCTTTCATTTACGTAGTATTATAAATTACTTTACCATGTTTTAATATACATCATTATTTGTATGAGGAAAATCTAGTATATAATAATAGTAAAGACAAAAGAAAACTTGATTAAACTTTATACCATGGAAAATTTATTGAAGTCGGTAGATTTGCGGCCATTTTAGCAACTTGTAGCTTCACGATACAACACATGTTGATCACCAGTCGACTTTTGTTTTTGTTCAAGTGAAGATGCTTTCTTTTATTGATCAATTACATGGAATATTGTAGATATAGTTGTAGCTGAAGGGTTAGGGAGTCATAAGATACTGTACACATATTGATCCAGATTGAGCAAAAAGGGGGATAATACAGCTGCTTAGTGATCGTAAGTACAAGTTACAGGGTCAAAAGTGGTGATTGTTAGATTTGATGTGGGTTACTTGCCGACTCGCTGGTCCCTATTGTATTTTTCCCCATAAGAAGTTAACTTCGCATCTCGATATTTCGAATCTCGATTGCTTTTTTCGGTCCCAATACCCATCGAGATAGGCGATCCCACTGTAAACAGTTAAAATGTAAGAAAAGCTAGAATTTTAACAAGAGCGACGAGACCGAGACCTCCAATTCAGTTGAGACAAGAGGAGAAGAAGGAAAGGCCCTGTATGGACCATCCCAACTGCGGTCAGCTCAAGGCAAAAAAACTATTAGCTTAGTTACACAACACATAAAGGCGAGAATTTTAACAAGTGCGTATAAGACCATAACCACCAAGTCAGTAGAGACAAGAGGAAAATAGAAGGAAAGGACCTGTGTGGCCCATTCCGACTTGGTCCGCTCAGGGTAAAAAACAAACCTAGCTTAGTTACACAAAACGCATAAAAAGATAAAACACTAGGGCAGCGTCAATCCCTGAGTGAAAGAACCTAGTAACAAAGCTAAACACTGCCCGAGAACCCCACAATTACGTTAAACGAATAAAATAATAGTTAGGTTAGTCTAGGGGGGCGACTGACACTGTTACCTGAACCATGTATCCTCGAGTCAAGTAGGCCCGGGGAAACGAAAAGGAACTGACAAAAGTGTGAACCAGGCGACGAATTACAAGACCACCAACTATGGACATGTTGAAAAACAAGTCAGAAGGGCTTATAGATTAAGTGGAGACCAAAGCAGCATGTTTGAAAGAGAATAAAGGCTGTATGCCCTATGCTCTTACAAAAGCAGAATCCGGAGAAACTTCATGCTCAAGTCTTGTAAAACTTCGACACATAGTCATACGAAAAACAAATACAACTAAAAACACGAAAAAGGGGAAAAGAAATACAATGCATCACGCGGGAAGCATACATCCCCCCCAAGTTACGTTAAGGGTTATTAAAGTGAACACGAACCTGAAAAGCGAGCGCACTTATCGACCGCTACGTGGCGCCGAGGACCAACCACCCCCGAAGTAAACAATATAATTCAACACGTCTCCAGCACTAAGCGCACACCAAAAACACGCTATAAGTACAAAAAAGTGCTGCCTACATCACTGAAACGTCCTTCTAAAACCTCAACAGCCTGAAAAGGCTCACACTCACTTAGTTGAAGCGAAGGGGCAGGCAAAAACAGGCACTCGCGGAACACAGAAAAAGGCGTGTGTCATCGACGGTGTGCGGGAAGAGACTGATGCTGTTACATGTACTGGTGCAGGCTTATAGAAAATGGAGCATGGCTAAGAGGAGAGCAGCTAGATTAAATGGGTAACTATAACTTCTTTCTCTCCTTCGCTTTCTCTTCCTTCTTTAGTCGTCTCGGAGTGTGTACAACGTGCCTAGTAGTGAATTGAGGTGCAACTCTAGAGATTATTAGTACTTCGCGTGAGTACCGTTATATTGGCCCGCTGTGGTAGCGGCTGAGATCTTAGCCCTACGTTGGAAATGTAGACTGCTACTAAATTATAGGTTTGACTCCTGCAGGAGATAAAGAAAACCTAATATTTAGTAGTGGCCCCGTAATCATTGACGATTATGCCTATTACATAAGGCCTCCTCTTCAAACGCTCATTTACCGTAGTTTGAATCTACCACGCAGAGCATAAAAAATTGAGGAGCCTTCATCATGAGCGCACGCAACCTTACTCATGGTTCTGTCATTATGAAATTGGGTTCTCACTACGAAAAAACTTCGTAACAAATAATAAATAAAAAGAAAATAAGAATAACTATTCATCTATCTATCTATCTATCTATTGCCTGACGCCGTGATCCCCGAAGGGGTGGCCACGAACGAACCGCCCCCATGCACCTCTGTCCCCAGTCAGTCGACGCCCCTCCCCCCAACCAGCACCGCCTTCGTTCATGTAGTTCCTCACTCCATTACATTGAGCGTATTTATCAATACCAAATCAATATCAATATCAAAGGCCTTAACCTTGGGATCTGTCAGTGGCCAATATTTAGTAGTGGCCCCGTAATCATTGACGAACATGCCTGATTTCTAAGACTGGAGGGGGACATTCGTAATCATATCATAACTCTAGAAAAGCAGATAATCAAACAACCACATAGTATTCTTACTTTGAAAATATATTTACACATGGCGCAGCCCATATATATACAAAAAAGGGGGTTCAAGCAGTTGCGTGCTTCAAAGAAGCCTGCTTGACAAAAAAGGGTAACTCTGGAGATTCTGTGAACAGATCTGTAGTTACAAAGGCACCCCACTCAACGAGTGGTGACAAAAATAACAAGTTATAAGTTTACATGTGCACATAATAAACCCCATAATATTCGTGGAAATATCTTGCCAAAATATCTCCACTGTTTAATACTAAATTGCTTTCACAGCTAAAACTACTATAACAACCCTGTTGTTTGTACTAACATTGTACTAGCACAATTTCTTGCCCTGAATAGAACAGAGAAATTTTCATATCACATTATCCATAATTTGTATCACAGCTCTTACACTCCGGCGGGGTCTAGGGTGTCCTATGTTACACTGACTGCACCCCCCCCCCCCCCTTTTTCCTTGAAAGTAAACAAAAGTGACTGAAGGGCCACCTAGACCCTCTGCCTTAAAGCTATACATGGTAAGGAAGGTTTGTCTAGAGCAACTGACAAGTATTTATTAGTGGCCCCTCCATCATTGACAAACATGCCTATTACATAAGGCATCCTCTTCAAACAGTAATCCGCCGTAGTTTGAATCTACCGCGCAGAGCATTTAAAATCTGAGGAGCCTTCATCATGAGCGCACGCGACCTCACTCATGGCTTCAGTCATTATGAATTGGGTTCTCACTACGAAAAAACTTTGTAAAAAATAAAAACAAAAACAAAATAAGAATAACTATCCAATAAGCTTTCCATCATATCGTGGATGTACTTGTGTGGATCTTTGACCAGACGCTGATTCAGGCGTCATTCTTCCTTCTCTGCTCTGCGCTCAACCTGCCCGGACGTGTCTCCCCACGCTCCGCTGGTTCCGCATTCGTTGCGTCCCTAGTGAGTTTTTTCTCATTTGTTTACTCCGGGATGTATCGAGTAAGGTTAGGATATGTGTAGCAGGAGTGTCCTGGGCTGGTTGCCCGCAGTGCAGTGTATTTTGGGTCGTGTGTTTGGGGCATCTATTTCGGATGTACCCTCGTGGTCCTGTTGTGGACATGTGATCTTTTCACAGTTGAGTTAGCTTGTGATGCAGGCGGCTTTCATTACGCGTTATTTTATGCTGCCTTTTATCGTTCTGATGAGGTAAGCTGTGCTTCTGACATTCCCAGCGTATTTTTCTTCACTTAGTGAAGTTTTTTCTGGGTCCCGAGTCAGTCTTCCCTTTGTCGGAAGTCTTTACTACAGTGGTGTGTTGGCGGTGGTTCCTGTTGTTATATTTCCAGTGTTTTTGTTTATATTTCAACATTTCTTATGCCGTCTGCTTAGGCCTAGCCAGCCGCTCGTAGCTTTGCCACATGTACAAGTGTTATTGTTTATTTTATAAATATGTCCTACTGTGTCATGTGTATCCTGGTTTAGTTGTGTATTGGCTAATTCCACGGACTATGTATGTTTCCTGGTTTAGTTGTGTATTGGCTAATTCCACGGATTATTGTGTGGGCCCTGGGCTAGTCGTGCTTGGCTTGATCCCAGGTCCATTGTGCGTTCAGTTGGTTTCTGAACGGGGTGGGTTACTTTCCGGCGGGTTTTTCTCGGTTTCACCATGAAAAACCCGGCCGAGAGCCGTGTTGGGCCACGCGTGGTTTCAACACAGGCTTGTGTCCCCGGCGAGGAGGTGTCTGTGGCTCTCCAGGACTGCATCTCTGTGTTGGTGCCTGTTTCAGGCTCCCTATAATCCCCGGCGGTCTGGCTGTACCCATCTAACATTGTTCATGCGGACAGATGTTATGAAGTTTTTCTACCCGGTTTTACAAACCACATAGAACAAACCTAGCTGTTGATTGAGGGCTTTCCTCCCCGGCGATCTTTTACAAAGAAGTGTGGACAGGAACTTATGGGGTTAACGTTGTTTACATCTCACCCGGCGGGTGCACCTTGGTAGGGTGGGATGAACGTCTTGGTCATTCAATTTAGTTAACCGATCCATTTTAAGTGGTACTTTGGGTATCTCCGCCTTACAGCGATCGAAGGCTCAATTAGGTTTAACATCTTTTCACAAATTTCTCACACCCGGCGGGTGCTCCTGGGACGAGGAAATAAGGAATTTACAATTCCATATAGTTAACCAGTTAATTGAGAGATACGTTAATGTATCGCCGCCTTCAAACTTACGGCGATCCTTTGTGACAATTCGTTAGAAATCAGATCTCGTATCAGCCTGCCCTGTGTTATTCTGCTAAATAATTCTGGTGCCGGCATCTTTGTGGGGGGTTGTTTTTCCAAAATTGAATCTTGAGACAGTCACCACCAGAAGGACTATGTTATAAATGCCATACTGGTCCTTTATATTATGTCAGAGGGTATTCTTAACTTTCTTAGGACATGTTTCGATATTCGGAAATCTTTATAGGATCCCGCCGCGTAGCGAGCTGTGATCGTTGTGACATTACGGCTCGTTACCCGGCGGGTTATTGACACGTGTGTGTGTGTGTATGCGATAATGTTGGGTTAACCTTATGAGCATTAACTCCTGGAAATTTTCTTTTTTTCCAGAGCTGGGCCCCGGCGGACCAATACAGACCCTGCAGTAGTTTCCCACCAGTCTCTGTCATGGCTACCTTTGCCCCAGTTTTTGCTTTATGCATTACCCCTACCGGTGCTGGTATCCCTATTTTTGCGCACACTCTTTGCATCAAGTGTGTTAAATGTCTAGACCGTTCAAGGGGTCTGTGGGTGACGCGCAAATGTTCATTTTGCTCCCAATTAAGTGTCAAAGTCCTCCGCTATAATGATAAGACCGCAGCGGTCGCCTTACGAGAGGTTAGGCAACAGATGGCAGCGCGTATACTACGATTGTGGCTCATAAGTCACTTCAATGTGACAACGTCCCTCTTTGGGATAGGCTTCTTGTTGAGCACCCTCCCCCTAAACGTCCCTCTCGAGTAACTAGTCGTAAGCCGGCAGAGACTGGTCAGGTTTCTGTGTCTTCTCCTACTGCTACTGCGAAACGTCAACGAGAGCCTACACCCCCGGCGGCAGCCTCCTCGTCCCGGGAGAGATCTCGGTCTAGGTCACCTCTCAGACACCAGCCATCTAGTCTTGCCTCTTCACCATCGAGTAAGAAGAGTAAGACAGAAAGTTCCACCAGTGGTCACGGCGATAAATCCTATAAATCAAAGAGTAGTTCACGGTCACACTGCAGCCATAAATCTTCAAAGAGGGATTCCCATGATAAAAAGGCCTCACGACATTCACCAGTTTCTAGTGCTTCTCATCGTACCTCTACCCCAGACAGAGTTTGTGTTCGGGCTCAGGGGTCCAGTATAGTGCCTGTACCTAAAGATGATTTACCCATTAACATTTTAACCCTGGAATTAGAGAATTCAGGGGGCTCAGGGGTTGAGAGTGTTGCAGACTCCCAAGGGAGTGTAGGCCAAGGCCTAGGTGTTTTGCGTTATTCTCAGCCAGGACCTGACCACCCACTTCCGGCTCAAACTATTCACACAGTGGCTGACGTCCACCGGGACACGGCGATCCCATCCTCTATCCCTGACTTATCTTGGCAACAAGGTGATACCCCAGCTTCGGCGGGATCTTCTCAGGAGGAACAGGATAAAAAAGACGAGGTTTCAATTATCTCAGATATGGAAGGGCAAGAGTCAGGTTCAGGCTTAGACGCCGCACAAGATCTTAATGATTCACTAGTTAGTACATCATCAAGTCAATTTGTCACTGCACAGGAAATTGATGGGCTACTCAGTAATGCTTTATCTAAATTTTTTAGCCAACAGCAGGAAACTCCCACAGTGGACTTGGGAGCTCCCACGACAAGCTCTACGGTACGGCCTCTGATGACTTCTATTGCTTTAACTCAGATCCCTCACCCTCCCCCTCTGTCACCATCAGTGGTTACTAGGCCTGCTACGGCGGCATTGACCACTTCCAATGTAAGGGTTATAACGGATGTCAATCCGCCCCCTCTAGACAGAGCACCTCTCAGAAAGGTAGCTATGCCCTTGCTTTACGGACCAGACGAGTCATGGGTCCTTTTGACCCCCACTAAACCAGAGATTGCCCAACCTACCTTGTCAGGGGAACTCCCAGTACCGCGTGAGTGGGTCATCCAGGGCAATAAATCTAGGAAATTAAGGGCCTTGGATACTTTAGGCAATGTACTAGATGTCAACATCAAGGCTATACCTAGTTATTATCACCAAGATTATTTTGTTTATGCTGCTAAGCCGGCTTTACCCTCTGCCTCAGCTTCAAAACTTTTTTCAGACTGGTCTAAGCATGACAGATTTAATGACATTAAGACTCTGTCAGCTCTCACTCCAGAACTCGATTTGCTAACCGTCACAGACACAGCAGCTAATCCAGTCTTGAAGGTGGGGCAGTTGGGTCCAGGACCTTGGGTGGAATGGGAGGCAGAGGCTCAAAACTTTGCGACCACATTTACTTCCAAAACTTCCCACCAGATCCCTCAAGATACTCATTCTTGGTTCTCCATGCCAGTGTGTTCTGCCGGCGGAGTCCCTTCAGCTTTGTTTGCTTTCTTAGCTGCCCCTAAAATTAATCTCTGTGAGCTAAAAGAACCTTTCACTACCCCTACCTCAAGTCACCTAGAACGAGAATTTAGGCTAAGGGGGAAAGCTTTTCGCCTGTTCTCTCAATACATAGTGTCTCAACAGATAGCAAAGTCTTTGCTCCGGTCCACTCAGGCAATCGCAGACGCAGACGCCAGACGATCGGTTGAATTGTCCCGGCGACTGCTTCTTCAGTCGTCAATCCAATCTTTGGGTGACATCCGCACCGCCTTGCTTGAGGCGGTACGAGCGAGACAAGACCTCAGAATGTCCTTAGTCCGAAAACTGCCTGATCGCATTGCGAATCAGGTGGTCATGTTACCAGTGCTCACTCCCTCTTTAATGTCCCCTGACGTGTGGCGAACGGTGTTTAATATGGCTCAGGCCTTTAAACACAGTCCCACCCCTTCTAAGAAACCTGCCTTTAACTTCCCCAAACCCAGGCCAGTCGCTAAGGCTCAACCGGGGGGATCTAAGCCCTTTCTTCCACCTAAGTCCTCCTCCTCCTCTCAAGGTCACTACAGGCATAGACAGAGTAGGTTTTCAGGTCAGAGAGGACGCGGCCATAATAAGCCAGGTCAGGGCCCGTCTTCGGCCAACGCCAGCCAGCCGGCGAAGCGTCCACCACCACCAACTCCACCACCATGAAAAAACTAAAGTCTCTCTCACTCCCGGTGCCAGTCTTAAGGCCGGCGGATCCGAGGGTAGTACAGCCGGCGAACCCTTGTCTGCTAACTGGGTCGTTCCGAACGTGTCACCAAGCATGGCCGTTAAACACTTGGGCACGGATGGTGGCACGCAAAGGCATCACTTGGCAGTGGCTCCGGCGACCTCGCTTACGTCAGCCGACAACGGCGAATTTTGTTTCATTAGAGGTGGAGTCACTGGTCCAGGAAATGATTGCCAAGAATGTCATCATCCCGGTCCCCCCAAATTACCCTGTATTCACGTCCAAGCTATTTTTGGTTCCCAAAAGGGACAGTGTTCAGATGAGACCAGTCGTAGACCTGTCTTATCTGAACCTTCACATTCACAACGAGTCATTCCGTATGTTAACAGTATACCAAATCAGGCTAACACTTCCGCCGGGAGGTTGGATGTGTTCCCTAGACCTGACAGACGCTTATTGGCACGTATCGGTAAACAAAAGGTTTCAAAGGTTTCTGGCCTTACGGATCAGGCACCAAAATTTTGTTTTTCAAAGGATGCCATTCGGTTTGAACCTGGCACCTCGATTATTCACGAAATTATTCCGGCAAGCCCTGATGCCGTTATTAAAGCAAGGAATCGGAGTGTTGTGGCACCTAGACGACTGGCTGGTGGTGGCAGAGACAGAGCAATTATGCATCAAACATGTCAACATAATTTTAAATCATGTCAAAACTCTAGGGTTCAAGGTAAATCTGGTAAAGTCAAACCTTGTTCCCTCACGAGTAATTCAGTGGATAGGGCTGGTCTGGGACACAGCTGCTCTCACTCTGAGTCAGAGTGTGGACAATCGCAACAGGTTTCGCAGGAAACTGTTCATGTTTCTTCACAGTCTGACTACGACACGAAGGGTCTGGGAGTCTCTGGTTGGCTCTCTCAACTGGATTCAACTAACTGTAATGTTGGGCCGGTTGAAAGTAAAACGTTTAACATTGGAAGGCAACAAATATTTCCCACTCTTACCGGCGGGAAAGTTATGGCCCATCCCAAAATTAATCCACACCTTACTAGCGGTCTGGGCGAAGAGGGAAACGTTGCACTCAATAATGTCATGGACCTCTCCTCCGCCAACAGTATGGGTAGACACGGATGCATCAGGCACAATAGGTTGGGGATTTCAGTCAAATCAGGGGCACCAGGGTCAGGGGCTTTGGTCCCACTTAGAAATCTCCCACATCAATGTCAAAGAATTACTAGTCCCCTTGTATTTCCTTCAGGCTCACGGCCCTGCTTTGAGGGGCAAGTCGGTGGCCTTCAGAATGGACAATCTGAACGCAGTTCACTGTATTCAGAAACAAGGGTCAACGAGGTCAAGGAAGTTGCTAAACGTGTCGAAAGAGATTTTTACTCTAGCCAACAGACTAGACATTTATCTTCACGCATCTTATCTCCCAGGCGTAGCAAACGTCTGGGCAGACGCTCTGTCCCGGAGACAGAGCACGACAGTAGAATGGGAGCTCAAGCAACCCATTTTCAACCAAATGATTGCAGAGCTCTACCATCCACAAGTGGATCTGTTTGCGTCCGAGGTGACTCACAAGCTCCCGCTATACCTCACCCGCCGGACGAAGACGCCGGCAGGGGGGCCGGACGCTCTGGTGACAGACTGGAACAGATGGAGCTCCATCTATCTGTTTCCGCCGCCAGATGCGTCACTAATGTGCCACGTAGTGAACAAACTACGAGATTATCGAGGCTTAGTCTCGCTAGTCGCACCCCTGTGGCCGGTGCAGATGTGGTACCAGCAATTAAAGACGTGGTGCCCGCACCTGGTGTCGCTCCCGGTCGGGTATTTCCACTTAGACACGATTGGCAACCTAGCGACCTCGCTGACTTTTGCATTATGGACATTCAGGAGGCCAAGTGGCTAGCACCATACGGTAGAGAGGTGACCAATAAATTATTAAATCAATATACTCAGTCTACGAAACGACAGTATCAATCACATTGGCAAACCTTTACTTCTTGGATCATTAGAACAGAACAGACTGCCATCGGTAGTTTTCAATTATTTAAATTATCTGTTTGAGCAGAAACGTTTATCTGTGGTAACGTTAAAAAATCACTTAACTGCGATTAGAGTGCCCTTTTTAGACCTTACAGGTCTCTCCATACCGGTAGCGGAGGAAACAGGTTTTATGAGGGCATGTTTTAAACTCCGCCCACCTCCCCGTCAGCTCATGCCTACTTGGTCTCTGGACAAGGCATTATTTATTAGTGGCCCCTCCATCATTGACGAACATGCCTATTACATAAGGCATCCTCTTCAAACACTAATCCGCCGTAGTTTGAATCTACCGCGCAGAGCATTTAAAAACTGAGGAGCCTTCATCATGAGCGCACGCGACCTCACTCATGGCTTCAGTCATTATGAATTGGGTTCTCACTACGAAAAAACTTCGTAAAAAATAAAAACAAAAGAAAATAAGAATAACTATCCAATAAGCTTTCCATCATATCGTGGATGTACTTGTGTGGATTTCTGACCAGACGCTGATTCAGGCGTCATTCCTCCTTCTCTGCTCTGCGCTCAGCCTGCCCGGACCTTGTCTCCCCACGCTCCGCGGGTTCCGCATTTGTTGCGTCCCTAGTGAGTTTTTTCTCATTGGTTTACTCCGGGATGTATCGAGTAAGGTTAGGATATACGTAGCAGGAGTGTCCTGGGCTGGTTGCCCGCAGTGCAGTGTATTTTGGGTCGTATGTTTGGGGCATCTATTTCGGATGTACCCTCGTGGTCCTGTTGTGGACAGGTGAATTTTTTCACAGTTAAGCTAGCTTTGTGATGCAGGCGGCTTTCATTACGCGTTATTGCTTCCTTTTATCTTTCTGATGAGGTAGCGTATTTTTGCTGTCGTTCCCAGCGTATTTTTCTTCACTTAGTGAAGTTTTTTCTGGGTCCCGAGTCAGTTCTTCCCTTTGCCGGAAGTGTTTGCTACAGTGGTGTGTTGGCGGTGGTTCCTGTTGTGATATAATTCAGTGCTTTTTGTTTATATTCCGACATGTTACTGTTATCCGTCTGCCTAGGCCTAGCCAGCCTCTCGTAGCTTTATCACATATACAAGTGTTATTGATTTATTTTCTAAATATGTACTACTGTGTCATGTGTATCCTGGTTTAGTTGTGTATTGGCTAATTCCACGGACTATTTATGTGTCCTGGGTTAGTTGTGTTTTGGCTAATTCCACGGACTATGTTGGGCCGGCGTTAGTTGTGTTTTAGCTACGCCTCGGTCCGGTGTTGCGTTCAGATGGTATCTGGACGGGGTGGGTTTTTTCCGGCGGGTTTTTCTCGGTTTCACCTTGATAACCCCGGCTGGTTGCCTAGTTTTGGCCACGCGTGGTTTAAAACAGGCTTGTTTCCCCGGCGAGTGGGTGTCTGTGGCTCCCCAGGTCCGCGTCTCTGGGGTGCCTGTTTCATCCCGGCGGGTTGGCTGTACCCATCTAATAGTGTTCATACGGACACGTGTTGTTTGTAGTTTTTTCGGTTTTGCGAAGCCAATATAAAACTATGCTGTAGTTGTATTTCCTCCCCGGCGATCTGTTTCAAAGAAGTGGGGATAGGAACAATTGGGGTTAACTTTTAAACTTTAATTCACCCGGTGGGTGCAACCTGGTAGGTTGGGATGACCGAATTTGCAAAATTCAGTTTAGTTGACCAGTCAATTGAGGTCCTCAGATGCTTTGTGTATCGCCTCCTTCAACATACGGCGCTTTAGGGCACATTTGGGGTTAACGTTTTTTAAACTATTATTCACACCCGGCGGGTGTTTCTTGCACGGATGAGAATAACGAATTTACAATTCAGTTAGTTAACCAGACATTTGAGGGATACGTTTTGTATCGCCGCCTTCAACATACGGCGATCTAAAAGATACTTCGGCAGAAGTTAGATCTCGTATATTTGTCAGGCTTCCCAGTTTTTTATCTACGAGATAATTCGGGGGCCGGCGTCTTTTTTAGTTTTTTTTTCCAATATTTAATATGGAACCAAACACCACCGGAAAGACTTAATCACTTATAAACGCCATGATGGTCTTTATATATTATGTCAGAGGGTATTCATAAATCTTTTGGACAAATTAAGATATTCTGAAATCTTTTACTTAGGAAACCCCACCGCGTGGCGAGCTGTGGTCGTTGAGTATTACGTCTCGTTACCCGGCGGGTTATTTAACACCTGTGTGCGAACATGAGTGGGTTAACCTTATGAGCATTACTTCCTGGAAATTTTAAATTTTCCAGAGCTGGGTCCCGGCGGGTCTATGCAGAACCTGGAGTAGTTTCCCTCCAGTCTCTGTCATGGCTACCTTTGCCCCGGTTTTTGCTGTATGCATTACGCCCTCCTGTTCAGGTATCCCTATTTTTGCGCACACACTTTGTATAAAATGTGTTAAAATGTCTCGTTTGGTGGGGGTTACCTTTCCGGCGTTTTTCTCGTTGCTCCGAGAACACCGTTTTGGTTTACCGAGTTTTAGTCAGGATGGCTAAAATAGGTAAGTTACCCCGACGAGTTTGGTCGCTTGAGGGCTCATCAGAAACTGCGTTTTTCTGTGGTCGAGCCTGGGATCAGGCTTCCTGTGTTATTCATTGCTTTATGCATTACGCCCTCCTGTTATGTCTCGTTTGGTGTGGGTTACTTTTCCGGCGTTTTTTCTCGTTGCTCCGAGAACACCGTTTTTGGTTACCGAGTTTTAGTCAGGATGGCTAAAATAGGTAAGTTACCCCGACGAGTTTGGTCGCTTGAGGGCTCATCAGAAACTGCGTTTTCTGTGGTCAAGCCTGGGATCAGGCTTCCTGTGTTATTCCCGGTGAGGGGGGCTCCACACAGTTATTTTGTTTGGTCTTTCCCTCCCGGCGACCTTTTTTACAAAGAGGTCTGGGGCAGGTATAAGTGGTTTGACATTGCATATAAAACCCGGCGGTTGTTTTTAAACTTTAATTCACCCGGTGGGTGCAACCTGGAAGGTTGGGATGACCGAATTTGCAAAATTCAGTTTAGTTGACCAGTCAATTGAGGGATGCTTTGTGTATCGCCTCCTTCAACATACGGCGCTTTAGGGCACATTTGGGGTTAACGTTTTTTAAACTATTATTCACACCCGGCGGGTGTTTCTTGCACGGATGAGAATAACGAATTTACAATTCAGTTAGTTAACCAGACATTTGAGGGATACGTTTTGTATCGCCGCCTTCAACATACGGCGATCTAAAAGATACTTCGGCAGAAGTTAGATCTCGTATATTTGTCAGGCTTCCCAGTTTTTTATCTACGAGATAATTCGGGGGCCGGCGTCTTTTTTAGGGATTTTTTTCCAATATTTAATATGGAAACAAACACCACCGGAAAGACTTAATCACTTATAAACGCCATGATGGTCTTTATATATTATGTCAGAGGGTATTCATAAATCTTTTGGACAAATTAAGATATTCTGAAATCTTTTACTTAGGAAACCCCACCGCGTGGCGAGCTGTGGTCGTTGAGTATTACGTCTCGTTACCCGGCGGGTTATTTAACACCTGTGTGCGAACATGAGTGGGTTAACCTTATGAGCATTAATTCCTGGAAATTTTAAATTTTCCAGAGCTGGGTCCCGGCGGGTCTATGCAGAACCTGGAGTAGTTTCCCTCCAGTCTCTGTCATGGCTACCTTTGCCCCGGTTTTTGCTGTATGCATTACGCCCTCCTGTTCAGGTATCCCTATTTTTGCGCACACACTTTGTATAAAATGTGTTAAAATGTCTCGTTTGGTGGGGGTTACCTTTCCGGCGTTTTTCTCGTTGCTCCGAGAACACCGTTTTGGTTTACCGAGTTTTAGTCAGGATGGCTAAAATAGGTAAGTTACCCCGACGAGTTTGGTCGCTTGAGGGCTCATCAGAAACTGCGTTTTTCTGTGGTCGAGCCTGGGATCAGGCTTCCTGTGTTATTCATTGCTTTATGCATTACGCCCTCCTGTTATGTCTCGTTTGGTGTGGGTTACCTTTCCGGCGTTTTTTCTCGTTGCTCCGAGAACACCGTTTTTGGTTACCGAGTTTTAGTCAGGATGGCTAAAATAGGTAAGTTACCCCGACGAGTTTGGTCGCTTGAGGGCTCATCAGAAACTGCGTTTTCTGTGGTCAAGCCTGGGATCAGGCTTCCTGTGTTATTCCCGGTGAGGGGGGCTCCACACAGTTATTTTGTTTGGTCTTTCCCTCCCGGCGACCTTTTTTACAAAGAGGTCTGGGGCAGGTATAAGTGGTTTGACATTGCATATAAAACCCGGCGGTTGTACCTTCGGGTGGTTATATTAACGAATTTGCGATTCGCGATAATTTGCCAAACAATTGATTGATACAATAGGGTATCACGGCCGTCAAGACGGCGATATATGAGGGCTTCTGGCAGAAGCCGGATTAGAGATTAAGATAGGCTTAGACTTTTTATGGGATAAAAAGATGCCTGAATCTTACTAGTGTTTCAAGTGTAAAGGGATACTTGAAGGACTTCATCTTTAATAAAGATATGTTTCATCTTTATGAGGATTCAGAAGTTATGCTTAATTCTTTCGAACAGGTAAAAGATATGCTGAAATCCTTAATAAACAATTGGAACAATGTTGTTTGTTTGTTTAGTCTTTCTCTCCCGGCGACCTTTTTACAAAAAAGGTCTGGGGCAGGTACAATTGGTTTGACATTGCATATAAAACCCGGCGGTTATACCTTCGGGTGGTTATATTAACTGATTAGCAATTCGCGATCATTTGCCAAACAATTGATTGATACAATAGGGTATCACGGCCTTCAAGACGGCGATCTATGAGGGCTTCTGGGAGAAGCCGGATTAGAGATTAGGATAGGCTTAGACTTTTTATGGGATAAAAAGATGCCGGAATCTTACTAATGTTTCAAGTGTAAAGGATACTTGAAAGACTTCATCTTTAATAAAGATATACTTCATCTTTAATAAAGATATACTTCATCTTTAGGAGGATTCAAAAGATATGCTTAAAAATCTTCTGGACAGGTAAATATATCCTGAAATCTTTAATATGAAACTAAAGGAAAACGAAAAGTAGTGGTGGAGTGCTACGGTTCGTTGACCGGCGGTCTTGTGACACATATTTTGTACCATTTTTTGGGTGTAACCCTATGAGCATTAATCCCCGGAAAATTCTCTTTCCAGGGCGGAGTACCGGTGTTGCACCAGGTGACCAGGTAGTTCCCGGGGGCGGGGTAGTTTTCCCCCAGTCTCTGCCATGTCGGCACTTGAACCTCTCATTGCTGTATGTTCAACGCCGTTAAGATCAGGTATCCCTATATATTATTTTCATTTGTTAATGAAATAATTTAATCACTGAATAATAATAACCATATATATTTTCTATGATTATATTAGGATAATATTGTGTTTATTTATAGTAATTTATTTTAATACAATTAAATATAAATTAAATTAAATAGTATACTTTATGATTTTGCTCACCAGCTCTGCTTTCAATGTGTTAATGAGCTATGGGAGCTTTTAATTATCATAAACCTTTACAGGGCTCTCTTTTAGAGAGTATACCGAGCTCGCAAGCGAGGGACAGCCACAGCCAAGGTGTATGGCGATACTCACAGTCCTGGCAGGACAGAACACATCCCTTTGTGACTCAACTAGTGCTGACGTCCACGGGATGCCGATGTACCATCTTCTACCCCAGTTTTAACATGGCAACATGTGGAGGTCCCGGCTTCGGCGGGATCTTCCCATGATAAGCCAGACTTAACGGATGAAGAACAACGATCTCTGGTCTCAGAGATGGAGGTTGAAGAGTCCAGTCACCTTCTAGGCGACTCTCAGGGTACTGTCGAATCTCCACGGAGTTCGTCATCGGCTAGGTATGTACCGGCGGAAGAGATTGATGGACTACTATTGAATGCACTTAATAGGTTCTTGGGCCCTACGCCGGAAACTCCTCCTGATACGGGAGATCCCGCGATGTCGACGAATGTGCGACCTCTGGCTACATCCTTTGCTTTAGCGAAAATACCTAGCCATCCGCTTGTGTCAGGCCCAATTTCCAATGTGCCAGGCACAACAGCTCTCACTACTTCCACTGAATGCAGTTCACTGTATTCAGAAACAAGGGTCAACGAGGTCAAGGAAGTTGCTACTCGTGTCGGAAGAGATTTTTGTTCTAGCCAGCAGTCTAGATATTTATCTTCACGCATCTTATCTCCCAGGCGTAGCGAACGTCTGGGCAGACGCTCTGTCCCGGAGACAGAGCACGACAGTAGAATGGGAGCTCAAGCAACCCATTTTCGACCTAATGATTGCGGAGCTCTCCCATCCACAAGTGGATCTTTTTGCGTCCGAGGAGACTCACAAGCTCCCTCTATACCTCACCCGCCGGGCGATAACGCCGGCAGGGGGGCCAGACGCCCTAGTGACAGACTGGAACAGATGGAGCTCCATCTATCTGTTTCCGCCGCCAGATGCGTCACTAATGTGCCACGTAGTGAACAAACTACGAGATTATCGAGGCTTAGTCTCGCTACTCGCGCCCCTGTGGCCGGCGCAGGTGTGGTACCAGCAATTAATAATGTGGTGCCCGGACCCGGTATCGCTCCCGGTCGGGTACTTCCACTTAGACACGATTGGCAACCTAGCGACCTCGCTGACTTTTGCATTATGGACATTCAGGAGGCCAAGTGGCTAGCACCATACGGTAGGGATGTGACCAATAAATTGCTCAATCAATATACTCAGTCTACTAAGCGACAATATCAATCACATTGGAAAGCTTTTACTTCTTGGATTGTTAGAACGGAACAAACTGTACCCTCAGTGGCATTGGTTTTTAATTACTTGAACTATCTGTTTGAGCAGAAACGTTTATCTGTGGTAACTTTGAAGAATCACTTAACTGCGATTAGAGTGCCCTTTTTCGACCTTACAGGTCTATCCATACCGGTGGCGGAGGAAACAGGATTTATGAGAGCGTGTTTTAAACTCCGCCCACCTCCCCGTCAGCTCATGCCTACTTGGTCTCTGGACAAAGCTTTGTCTTTACTTCATTCTCGTCTGTATCAAAATACTGCAGACTTTGCTTTAATCTTAAAGAAGGCAGTTTTCCTTTTGGCTTTGGCCACCGGAAACAGAGTGTCTGAGCTGGCGGCGATGAGCAACACACCTAATTGTCTTAGGTTTGGTAGACTTAATGATTCAATTTCCATTGCACCCTCCCCGGCGTTTGTAGCCAAGAATGAGCATAGTGCACACGTGTTTTCTGAGTTCACGGTGCCGGCGTTAAAAAGGGGAAAGGTGCATCATAATTTATGTCCAGTGCAAGCTCTAACCAAATATTTGAGAATAGCTCCTCAAAACCCCCAAGGTGCTTTATGGGTAGCGAGTACGGGTAAACGCTTACTTAAACGGCGATTAGCCTCTCTTCTGGTAGAAGTCATTAAAGAGAGTAATCCCGGCGTTGTGGGTAGGGCCCACGATTTACGCAAGTGGGCGGCCTCTTTACGTTTCCTGAAAAACTTGAAGATATTGCGTCCACACAGTTGTGGGCGTCTAATCATACGTTTCTCTCTAGATACTTGTCAGTTGCTCTAGACAAACCTTCCTTACCATGTATAGCTTTAAGGCAGAGGGTCTAGGTGGCCTTGCAGTCACTTATGTTTACTTTCACGGAAGGGGGGGGGGGGTGCAGTCAGTTGACATAGGACACCCTAGACCCCGCCGGAGTATGAGAGCTGTGATACAATTTAAGGTTAAAATGTGATATGAAAATTTCTCTGCGAGAAATTGTGCTAGTACAAGGTTTAGTACAAAACAACGGTGTTGTTATAGTAGTTTTAGCTGCGAAAGCAATGTAATATTAGTTCAATGGAGTTCATTTGCAATTGATCTCCACATGTATTTTGGGGTTTATGATGTGCACATATAAACTTATAACTTATTATTTTTGTCACCACTCGTTGAGTGGGGTGCCTTTTGTAACTACAGATCTGTGTTCAGAATCTTCAGGGTTACCCATTTTTGTCGGGCAGGCTTCTTTGAAGCACGCACCTGCCTGAACCCCTTTTTCTTGTATATTTCCGGCCTACGCCGTATTAAATACATTTTTCAAAAGTAAGAATACTATGTGGTTGTTTTTATTATCTGCTTTTCTAGAGTTATGATATGATTACGAATGTCCCCCTCCAGTCTTAGATATCAGGCATGTTCGTCAATGATGGAGGGGCCACTAATAAATTATAGGTTTGACTCCTGTAAGGAGATAAAGAAAACCTAATATTTAGTAGTGGCCCCGTAATCATTGACGACTGGGGCCCTCCCGACCGTCCCCTTCCCATTCGTTGATGTATTAAGGATTTTAGTTTACTTGATATGTCAGTGAAGGAGGAATGACGCCTGAATCAGCATCTGGTCAGAAATCCACACAAGTACATCCACGATATGATGGAAAGCTTATTGGATAGTTATTCTTATTTTCTTTTTCTTTTTATTTTTTACGAAGTTTTTTCGTAGTGAGAACCCAATTCATAATGACTGAAGCCATGAGTGAGGTCGCGTGCGCTCATGATGAAGGCTCCTCAGTTTTTAAATGCTCTGCGCGGTAGATTCAAACTACGGCGGATTAGTGTTTGAAGAGGATGCCTTATGTAATAGGCATGTTCGTCTATGATTACGGGGCCACTACTAAATATTAGGTTTTCTTTATCTCCTTACAGGAGTCAAACCTATAGTCTTTACTTCACTCTCGTCTGTACCAAAATACTGCAGATTTTGCATTACTCTTAAAAAAGGCTGTATTCCTTTTGGCTTTGGCCACCGGGAACAGAGTGTCTGAGCTGGCGGCGATGAGCAACACACCTAATTGCCTTAGGTTTGGTAGACTTAATGAATGTATTCACATTGCACCTTCCCCGGGATTTGTAGCCAAGAATGAGCACAGTGCACACATGTTTTCTGAGTTCACGGTGCCGGCGTTAAAAAGGGGAAAGGTGCACCATAATCTATGTCCAGTGCAGGCTCTAACCAAATATTTGAGAGTGGCTCCTCTCAGCCCCCAAGGTGCTTTATGGGTAGCGAGTACGGGTAAACGCTTACTGAAACGGAGATTAGCTTCTCTTCTGGTCGAAGTCATTAAAGAGAGTAATCCCGGCGTTGTGGGTAGGGCCCACGATTTACGCAAATGGGCGGCCTCTTTACGTTTCCTGAAGAATTTTTCAGTAGAAGATATTGCGTCCACACAGTTGTGGGCGTCTAATCATACGTTTTTGACTAGATACTTGTCAGTTGCTCTAGACAAACCTTCCTTACCATGTATAGCTTTAAGGCAGAGGGTCTAGGTGGCCCTACTGTCACTTTTGTTTACTTTCAAGGAAAAGAGGGGGGGGGGGGGTGCAGTCAGTGTACCATAGGACACCCTAGACCCCGCCAGAGTATAAGAGCTGTGATACAAATAGGGTTAATGTGATATGAAAAATTTCTCTGCGAGAAATTGTGCTAGTACAATGTTAGTACAAAACAATGGAGTTGTTATAGTAGTTTAGCTGTGAAAGCAATTTAGTATTAAACAGTGGAGATTTTTTGCAAATTATTTTTCACAAATATTATGGGGTTTATTATGTGCACATGTAAACTTATAACTTGTTATTTTTTGTCACCACTCGTTGAGTGGGGTGCCTTGGTAACTACAGATCTGTTCACAGAATCTCCAGAGTTACCCCCTTTTTTGTCAAGCAGGCTTCTTTGAAGCACACACCTGCTTGAACCCCCTTTTTTGTATTTATATGGTCTGCGCCGTAATTAAATATATTTTTTCAAAGTAAGAATACTATGTGGTTGTTTGATTATCTGCTTTGCTAGAGTTATGATATGATTAAGAATGTCCCCCTCCAGTCTTAGAAATCAGGCATATTCGTCAATGATGGAGGGGCCACTAATAAATTATAGGTTTGACTCCTGTAAGGAGATAAAGAAAACCTAATATTTAGTAGTGGCCCCGTAATTATTGACGACTGGGGCCCTCCCAACCGTCCCCTTCCCGACCGTCCCCTTCCCATTCGTTGATGTATTATGGATTTTGGTTTACTTGATATGTCAGTGAAGGAAGAATGACGCCTGAATCAGCGTCTGGTCAAAGATCCACACAAGTACATCCACGATATGATGGAAAGCTTATTGGATAGTTATTCTTATTTTGTTTTTGTTTTTATTTTTTACAAAGTTTTTTCGTAGTGAGAACCCAATTCATAATGACTGAAGCCATGAGTGAGGTCGCGTGCGCTCATGATGAAGGCTCCTCAGATTTTAAATGCTCTGCGCGGTAGATTCAAACTACGGCGGATTAGTGTTTGAAGAGGATGCCTTATGTAATAGGCATGTTCGTCAATGATTACGGGGCCACTACTAAATATTAGGTTTTCTTTATCTCCTTACAGGAGTCAAACCTATAATCTAGTCAAAAACGTATGATTAGAAGCCCACAAATGTGTGGACGTAATATCTTCTACTGAAAAGTTCTTCAGGAAACGTATAGAGGCAGCCCATTTGCATAAATCGTGGGCCCTACCCACAACGCCGGGATTACTCTCTTTAATGACTTCGACCAAAAGAGAAGCCAATCTCCGTTTCAGTAAGCGTTTACCCGTACTTGCTACCCACAAAGCACCTTGGGGGTTTAGAGGAGCTACTCTCAAATATTTGGTTAGAGCTTGCACTGGACATAGATTATGGTGCACCTTTCCCCTTTTTAACGCCGGCACAGTGAACTCCGAAAACACGTGTGCACTGTGCTCATTCTTGGCTACAAATCCTGGGGGAAGGAGCAATGTGAATACATTCATTAAGTTTACCAAACCTGAGGCAATTAGGTGTGTTGCTCATCGCCGCCAGCTCAGACACTGTTCCCGGTGGCCAAAGCCAAAAGGAATACAGCCTTTTTTAAGAGTAATGCAAAATCTGCAGTATTTTGGTACAGACGAGAGTGAAGTAAAGACAATGCTTTGTCCAGAAACCAAGTAGGCATGAGCTGACGGGGAGGTGGGCGGAGTTTAAAACATGCTCTCATAAAACCCGTTTCCTCCGCTACCGGTATGGAGAGACCTGTAAGGTCTAAAAAGGGCACTCTAATCGCAGTTAAGTGATTTTTTAACGTTACCACAGATAAACGTTTCTGCTCAAACAGATAATTCAAATAATTAAAAACTAACGCCACTGAGGGCACAGTTTGTTCTGTTCTAATGATCCAAGAAGTAAAGGCTTGCCAATGTGATTGATACTGTCGTTTCGTAGACTGAGTATATTGATTTATTAATTTATTGGTCACATCTTTACCATATGGTGCTAGCCACTTGGCCTCTTGAATGTCCATAATGCAAAAGTCAGCGAGGTCGCTAGGTTGCCAATCGTGTCTAAGTGGAAATACTCGACCGGGAGCGACACCGGGTGCGAGCACCACGTCTTTAATTGCTGGTACCATAACTGCGCCGGCCACAGGGGCGCGATTAGCGAGACTAAGCCTCGATAATCTCGTAGTTTGTTCACTACGTGGCACATTAGTGACGCGTCTGGCGGCGGAAACAGATAGATGGAGCTCCATCTGTTCCAGTCTGTCACTAGGGCATCTGGCCCCCCTGCCAGCGTTCTCGTCCGGCGGGTGAGGTATAGAGGGAGTTTGTGAGTCTCCTTGGACGCAAACAGATCCACTTGTGGATGGTAGAGCTCTGCAATCATTAGGTTGAAAATGGGTTGCTTGAGCTCCCATTCTACTGTCGTGCTCTGTCTCCGGGACAGAGCGTCTGCCGAGACGTTTGCTACGCCTGGGAGATAAGATGCATGAAGATAAATGTCTAGCCTGTTGGCTAGAGTAAAAATCTCTTCCGACACGTTTAGCAACTTCCGTGATCTCGTTGACCCCTGTTTCTGAATACAGTGAACTGCATTCAGATTGTCCATTCTGAAGGCCACCGACTTGCCCCGTAAAGTAGAGCCGTGAGCCTGAAGGAAATACAAGGGGACTAGTAATTCTTTGACATTGATGTGGGAGATTTCTAAGTGGGACCAAAGCCCCTGACCCTGATGCCCCTGGTTTGACTGAAAACCCCAACCTATTGTGCCTGACGCATCCGTGTCTACCCATACCGTTGGCGGAGGAGAGGTCCATGACATTACTGAGTGCAACATTTCCCTCTTCGCCCAGACCGCTAGTAAGGTGTGGATTAATTTTAGTATGGGCCATAATTTTCCCGCCGGTAAGAGTGGGAAATATTTGTTGCCCTCCAATATTAACCGTTTTACTTTCAACCGGCCCAACATTACAGTTAGTTGAATCCAGTTGAGAGAGCCGACCAGAGACTCCCAGATCCTCCGTGTCGTAGTCAGACTATGAAGAAACATGAACAGTTTCCTGCGAAACCTGTTTCGATTGTCCACACTCTGACTCAGAGTGAGAGCAGCTGTGTCCCAAACCAGCCCTATCCACTGAACTACTCGTGAGGGAACAAGGTTTGACTTTACCAGATTTACCTTGAACCCTAGAGTTTTGACATGATTTAAAGTTATGTTGACATGTTTGATGCATAATTGCTCTGTCTCCGCCACCACCAGCCAGTCGTCTAGGTACCACAAAATTCTGATTCCTTGCTTTAACAAAGGCATCAGGGCTTGCCGGAATAATTTCGTGAATAATCGAGGTGCCAGGTTCAAACCGAATGGCATCCTCTGAAAAACAAAATTTTGATGCCTGATCCGTAAGGCTAGAAACCTTTGAAATCTTTTGTTTACCGATACGTGCCAATAAGCGTCTGTCAGGTCTAGGGAACACATCCAACCTCCCGGCGGAAGTGTTAGCCTGATTTGGTGTACTGTTAACATTCGGAATGCTCGTTGTGAATGTGAAGGTTCAGATACGACAGGTCTACGACCGGTCTCATCTGAACACTGTCCCTTTTGGGAACCAAAAATAGCTTGGACGTGAATACTGGGTAATTTGGAGGGACCGGGATGATGACATTCTTGGCAATCATTTCCTGGACCAGTGACTCCACCTCTAAAGAAACTAAATTCGCCGTTGTCGGCTGACGTAAGCGAGGTCGCCGGAGCCACTGCCAAGTGATGCCTTTGCGTGCCACCATCCGTGCCCAAGTGTTTAACGGCCATGCTTGGTGACACGTTCGGAACGACCCAGTTAGCAGACAAGGGTTCGCCGGCTGTACTACCCTCGGATCCACCGGCCTTGAGACTGGCACCGGGAGTGAGAGAGACTTTAGTTTTTTTATGGTGGTGGAGTTGGTGGTGGTGGACGCTTCGCCGGCTGGCTGGCGTTGGCAGAAGACGGGCCCTGACCTGGCTTATTATAGCCGCGTCCTCTCTGACCTGAAAACCTACCCTGTCTATGCCTGTACTGACCTTGAGGGGAGGAGGACTTAGGTGGATGAAAGGGCTTAGATCCCCCCGGGTGAGCTTTAGCGACTGGCTTGGGTTTGGGGAAGTTAAAGGCAGGTTTCTTAGACGGGGTGGGACTGTGTTTAAAGGCCTGAGCCATATTAAAAACTGTTCGCCACACTTCAGGGGACATTAAAGAGGGAGTGAGCACTGGTGACATGACCACCTGATTCGCAATGCGATCAGGAAGCTTCCGTACCAAGGACATTCTGAGATCTTGTCTCGCTCGTACCGCCTCAAGCAAGGCTGTGCGTATGTCACCCAATGATTTGATGGACGACTTAAGAAGCAGTCGCCGGGACAGTTTAACCGATCTTCTGGCATCCGCGTCTGCGATTGCCTGAGTGGACCGGAGCAATGACTTTGCAACCTGTTGTGACACTATGTATTGGGAGAACAGGCGAAAAGCTTTCCCCCGTAGCCTAAATTCTCGGTCTAGGTGAGTTGGGGTAGGGGTAGTGAAAGGGTCTTTTAGTTCACAAAGATTAATTTTAGGGGCAGCTAAGAAAGCAAACAAAGCTGAAGGGACTCCGCCGGCAGAACACACTGGCATGGAGAACCAAGAATTAGTCGGCGGGTGCCCAACCCCGAAAAGGGTTGAAATAGGGGAGCTATCCCCCCGCCAAAGGCGGCTTTCTAGGGCCTTTCCTAGCTGATGCTGAGAGGATTGGGTTCTAATCATGTGGTGATGGGCTGGTCTATCAGAGTGAGAGCTGAGCAATCTCTGCCATACCCATAGCTTACTCTGACTGTTCCTTTTACTTATATATTTTCTAGATCTCAAGTGACGGCGTCTCTAACGTGGATTGACCTCCCAATCTACCAAGATTGGAAGCCAAAGCGTCACATTTTTTCCTTTGCCCCTCAACTTTCTCTTCATAATTGCTGAGGGACACAGGGCCCTGGGTGGGGCTTTGGTTTCCCGGGCGTTTCCGCGCCCTCCTCAGCACCCCGCCATGGAGTGGCTTCGGTCACCCAGGCTTTATTGTGGTTGGCGGGGAGGGTTCTGTGGGGGCACTCGGTTATGGCCTTGGCCTTGCTCGGGGCCTTGGGGCTGTTCGGCCAGGCAGCTTGGGGAACAACAACAACAACAACAACCAAGAATTAGTATCTTGAGGGATCTGGTGGGAAGTTTTGGAAGTAAATGTGGTCGCAAAGTTTTGAGCCTCTGTCTCCCATTCCACCCAAGGTCCTGGACCCAACTGCCCCACCTTCAAGACTGGATTAGCGGCTGCGTCTGTGACGGTTTGCAAATCGAGTTCTGGAGTGAGAGCTGACAGTGTCTTAATGTCATTAAACCCATCATGCTTAGACCAGTCAGAAAAAATTGTTGAAGCTGAGGCAGAGGGTAAAACAGGTTTAGCAGTATGAACAAAATAGTCCTGGTGATAATAACTAGGTATAGCCTTGACATTGACATCCAGTACATTCCCCAAAGTATCCAAGGCCCTTAATTTCTTAGATTTATTGCCTTGGACGACCCATTCCTGCGGCACTGGGAGTTCCCCTGACAAGGTATGTTGGGCGAGCTCTGGCTTAGTGGGGGTCAAAAGGACCCATGACTCATCTGGGCCGTAAAGCAAGGGCATAGCTACCTTTCTGAGAGGAGCTTTGTCTAACGGGGGCGGATTGACATCCGTTATAACCCTTACATTGGAAGTGGTCAATGCCGCCGTAGCAGGCCTAGTGACCACCGATGGTGACATAGAGGGAGGGTGAGGGATCTGAGTCAAAGCAATAGAAGTCATCAGAGGCCGTACCGTAGAGCTTGTCGTGGGAGCTCCCAGGTCCACTGTAGGAGTTTCTGGCTGTTGGCCAAAAAATTTAGATAAAGCATTAACTAGTAGCCCATCAATTTCCTGTGCTGTGACAAATTTATTTGATGATGTACTCAATGGTAAATCAATAAGATCTTGTGCGGCGTCTAAGCCTGAACCCGATTCTTGCACTTCCATATCTGATATAATTGAAACCTCGTCTTTATCATCCTGTTCCGCATGAGAGGATTCCGCCGAAGCTGGGGTACCATCTTGTTGCCAAGATAAGTCAGGAATAGAGGATGGGATCGCCGCGTCCCGGTGGACGTCAGCCACTGTGTGAATAGTTTGAGCCGGAAGTGGGTGGTCAGGCATTGGTCGAGAATATCGCCAAACACCTAGGCCTTGGCCTACACTCCCTTGGGAGTCCGAAACACACTCAACCACTGAGCTCCCTGAACTCTCCAAATCCAGGGTTAAAATGCTAATAGGAAAATCCTCTTTAGGTACAGGCACTACACTGGACCCCTGAGACCGAACACTAGCTCTGTCTGGGGTAGAGGTATGACGAGAAGTACTGTACTAGATTCCGGCGAATGTCGGGAGGCCTTTCTATCATGGGAATCCTTTCTTGAAGATTTATGGCTGCGGTGTGACCGTGAACTACTCGTTGATTTGGAGGATTTATCGCCGTGACCACTGGTGGAACCTTCCGTCTTACTCTTCTTACTCGATGGTGAAGAGGCAAGACTGGGTGGCTGGTGTCTAAGTGGTGACCTAGACCTAGATCTCGCCCGAGACGAGGAGGCTGCCGCCGGGGGTGTAGGCTCACGTTGACGTTTCGAAGTAGCTGGGGCAGGAGATGACACAGAACCCTGTCCAGTCTCTGCCGGCTTACGGATAGTTACTCGAGAGGAACGTTTAGGGGGAGGGTGCTCAATTAGAAGCCTATCCCAAAGTGGGACGTTATCACATTGAAGTGACTTATGAGCCACAATAGTAGTATAAGCTGCCATTTGTTGCCTAACTTCTCGTAAGGCGACCGCTGCGGTCTTATCATTGTCTTTTAATACTTTTACACTGAGTTGGGAGCAAAAGGAACAGTTGCGCATCACCCACAGACCCCTTGAACGGTCTAGACATTTAACACACTTGATACAAAGAGTGTGCGCAAAAAGAGGGATACCAGCACAGGTTGGAGTAATGCATAAAGCAAAAACTGGGGCAAAGGTAGCCATGACAGAGACTGGTGGGAAAACTACTGCAGGTTCTGTATTGGTCCGCCGGAGCCCAGCCCTGGAAAAAAGAAAATTCCCAGGAATTAATGCTCATAAGGTTAACCCAACATGTTCGCACACAAGTGTTAATAACCCGCCGGGTAACGAGACGTAATGTCACAACGATCACAGCTCGTTACGCGGCGGGGTTCTATAAAGATTTCCGAATATCTAGACATGTCTTAAGAAAGTTAAGAATACCCTCTGACATAATATAAAAGACCAGTATGGCGTTTATAAACATAGTCTTTCTGGTGGTGACTGTTTCAAGATTCAATTTTGGAAAACAACCCCCCACAAAGACGCCGGCCCCTGAATTATCTTGCAGATTAACACTGGGCAGGCTGATACGAGATCTGACTTCTAACAAATTGTCATATAGATCGCCGTATGTTGAAGGCGGCGATACACTAACGTATCTCTCAATTATTTGGTTAACTAAATTGAATTGTAAATTCCTTATTTCCTCCTCCCAGGAGCACCCGCCGGGTGTGAAAAACTTATGAAAAAGATGTTAACCCTAATTGAGCCTTCGATCGCCGTATGTGTGAAGGCGGCGATACATATAGTATCACTAAATGGACCGGTTAACTAAACTGAATTACCAATTCGTTCATCCCACCCTACCAAGGTGCACCCGCCGGGTGAGATCTGATGTTTAAACGTTAACCCCATAAGTTCCTATCCCCACTTCTTTGTAAAAGATCGCCGGGGAGGAAGCCCACAACAACAGCTAGGTTTTTTCCTTTGGTTTGTAAAACCGGGTAGAAAAACTTCATAACATATGTCCGCATGAACAATGTTAGATGGGTACAGCCATTCCGCCGGGAATCATAGGGAGCCTGAAACAGGCACCACCACAGAGACGCAGTCCTGGAGAGCCACAGACACCTACTCGCCGGGGACACAAGCCTGTTTTTGAAACCACGCGTGGCCAAAACTCGGCTCTCGGCCGGGGTTTTCATGGTGTAACCGAGAAAAACCCGCCGGAAAGTAACCCACCCCGTCCAGAAACCATCTGAATGCACATAGGACCCGAGAGATAGCCAAAACACAACTAACCTAGGGCCCACAAACATAATCCGTGGAATTAGCCAATACACAACTAATCCAGGAAAACATAAATAGTCCGTGGAATTAGCCAATACACAACTAAACCAGGATACACATGACACAGTAGTACATATTTATAAATAAATCAATAACACTTGTACATGTGGCAAAGCTACGAGCGGCTGGCTAGGCCTAGGCAGACGGCACAAAAACGTTGAAATATAAACAAAAGCACTGGAAATATCACAACAGGAAACACCGCCAACACACCACTGTAGCAATAACTTCCGGCAAAGGGAAGACCGACTCGGGACCCAGAAAAAACTTCACTAAGTGAAGAAAAATACGCTGGGAACGTCAGCAAAACAAACGCTACCTCATCAGACAGATAGAAGGCAGCAAAAAGCGCGTAATGAAAGCCGCCTGCATCACAAGCTAACTAACTGTGAAAAAGTTCACACGTCCAAAACAGGACCACGAGGGTACATCCGAAATAGATGCCCCAAACACACGACCCAAAATACACTGCACTGCGGGCAACCAGCCCAGGACACTCCTGCTACGCATATCCTAACCTTACTTTGATACATCCCGGAGTAAACAAATGAGAAAAAACTCACTAGGGACGCAGCAAAGGCGGAACCAGCGGAGCGTGGGGAGACACGTCCGGGCGGGGTGAGCGCAGAGCAGAGAAGGAAGAATGACACCTGAATCAGCGTCTGGTCAAAGATCCACACAAGTACATCCACGATATGATGGAAAGCTTATTGGATAGTTATTCTTATTTTCTTTTTGTTTTTATTTTTTTACGAAGTTTTTTCGTAGTGAGAACCCAATTCATAATGACTGAAGCCATGAGTGAGGTCGCGTGCGCTCATGATGAAGGCTCCTCAGATTTTAAATGCTCTGCGCGGTAGATTCAAACTACGGCGGATTAGTGTTTGAAGAGGATGCCTTATGTAATAGGCATTTTCGTCAATGATGAACTCTTGTACTTTCGCAGAAGTACTGAACTCTTGTACTTATGCAGAAGTGCATACATCAAAAATAAAATTCGCAGTCGCAACTACTGAGATTGTCTTAAAATTATATTGCTTCACAGCCAAAACTACTTTCAACAAGAGTTGTTGTTTTACTACTATTGTACTTTAGCACAATTTCCTGTAATGCATACTACAGAGAAATTTTATATCACAACACTTATATACAGTATCACAGCTCGTATGATCCGTACACATACTCCGGCGGGGTCTAGGGTGTCCTATGTTACACTGACTGCACCCCCCCCCCTCTTTTCTTAACTTAAACAATAAGTGACTGAGAGGCCCCCTAGACCCTCTGCCTTAAAGCTATACATGGCATGGAAGGTCTGTCTAGAGCTACTGAAAGGTATCGAGTCAAAAAGTATGATTAGAGGACCACAGGTGCATAGACGCTATGTCCTCAACAGAAAAATTCTTAAGGAAACGCAAAGAGGCCGCCCATTTGCGTAACTCGTGGGCTCTTCCCACGACGCCGGGATTACTCTCTTTAATGACTTTGACTAGGAGAGAAGCTAGTTTTCGTTTCATTAAGCATTGGCCCGTACTCGCTACCCATAAAGCACCCTGTTGATTCAGAGGTGCTACTCTCAAATATTTGGTTAGAGCTTGCACTGGACATAAATTATGGTGCACTTTTCCCCTTTTTAACGCCGGCACCGTGAACTCTGAAAAAACATGTTCACTGTGTTCATTTTTGGCGATGAATGCCGGGGAAGGTGCAAAATGAATACACTCATTGAGCCCACCAAACCGTATGCACTTAGGTGTGTTGCTCATCGCCGCCAGCTCAGACACCCTGTGTCCGGTAGCCAAAACCATAAGGAAAACTGCCCTTTTTAAAAGTAAGTCAAAATCTGCAGTATTTTGGTACAGACGGGAATGAAGTAAAGACAACGCCTTGTCCAGAGACCAGGTAGGCATGAGCTGACGGGGAGGTGGGCGGAGTTTAAAACATGCTCTCATGAAACCTTTTTCCTCCGCTAGTGGTATGGTTAGACCTGTAAGGTCAAAGAATGGCATCCTAATTGCTGTTAAGTGATTTTTTAACGTTACTACAGATAGACGTTTCTGCTCGAACAGATAGTTTAAATAATGAAAAACCAAAGCCACCGAAGGAACGGTTTGTTCTGTTCATGCAGCTCCGCTGCATGTCTGCCTGCCGAGATCGGAACCTCTCCGGGTGGTCAGGGGCCGGGGGAGTGCTGGAGCGACCTTGGTAACCCTGGTCTCTGGGTCTTCTCCTGGGTGACCTGGATGTGTGTGAGTTTGTGTTTTTTTATCTGTGTTTATTTTTTGTTTTATGTTGTTTTTGTGTTTTCCCTGTTCTTGCTCTGTCTTGAGTCGGCTACCCCCAAAATGGGGATTGGGCCTGAGCATATAGATAGATAGATAGATAGATTGAATTATCCAAGAAGTAAAGGACTGCCAGTGCGATTGATACTGTCTCTTTGTAGATTGGGTATATTGATTCATGAATTTATCGGTCACGTTTCTACCATACAGTGTTAGCCACTTGGCCTCCTGAATGTCCATAATGCAAAAGTCAGCGAGGTCTCTAGGTTGCCAATCGCGTCTAAGTGGAAATACCCGACCGGGAGCGACACCGGGTTCGGGCACCACGTTTTCAATTGCTGGTACCACAACTGCGCCGGCCACAGGGGCGCGATTAACGAGACTACGTCCCGATAATCCCGTAGTTTGTTTACTACGTGGCACATTAGAGAAGCGTCTGGTGGCAGAAACAGATCAACGGAAATTCACATGTTCCAGTCCGTCACCAGTGCGTCGGGTCCTCCCGCCGGCGTTATTGTCCGGCGGGTGAGGTACAGCGGGAGTTTGTGAGTCTCCTCAGACGCAAACAGATCCACTTGTGGACGGTAAGGCTCCGCAATCATTTGGTCGAAAATGTTTTGCTTGAGCGCCCATTCTACCGTTGTGCTCTGTCTCCGAGACAGAGTGTCTGCCCAGACGTTTGCTACGCCTGGGAGATAAGATACGTGAAGATGAATGTTCAGCTCGCCGGCTAGAACAAAAATCTTTTCTGACATGTTTTAGCAACTTCCGAGATCTCGTTGACCCTTGTTTCTGAATGCAGTGAACCGCATTCAGATTGTCCATCCTGAAGGCCACCGATTTCTCCCGTAAAGTAGAGCCGTGAGCCTGAAGGAAATACAAGGGGACTAGTAACTCTTTGACATTGATGTGGGAGGTTTCTGAATGGGACCAAAGCCCTTGACCCTGATGCCCGTGGTTTGACTGAAAGCCCCAACCTATCGTTCCTGACGCATCCGTGTCTACCCATACCGTCGGCGGAGGAGAGGTCCATGACATGACCGAGTGCAATGTTTCCCTCTTCGCCCAGACCGCTAGTAAGCTGTGTATTAATTTTGGGATGGGCCATAATGTTTCCGCCGGCAATAGTGGAAAAAATGTGTTGCCCTCCAATATTAAATGTTTGACTTTCAACCGGCCCAACTTTACAGTTAGTTGAATCCAGTTGAGAGAGCCGACCAGAGATTCCCAGACTCTCCGTGTCGTAGTCAGACTGTGAAGAAACATAAACAGTTTCTTGCGAAACCTGTTCCGATTGTCCACACTCTGACTCAGAGTGAGAGCAGCTGTGTCCCAGACCAGCCCTATCCACTGGACCACTCGTGAGGGAACAAAGTTTGACTTTACCGGGTTTACCTTGAACCCTAGAGATTTTACATGATTTAATGTTATGTTGACATGATTGATGCATAACTGTTCCGTCTCTGCCACCACCAGCCAGTCGTCTAGATACCACAAAATCCTGATCCCTTGTTCTAACATGGGCATCAGGGCTTGCCGGACCAATTTCGTGAATAAGCGAGGTGCTAGGTTTAATCCGAACGGCATCCTCTGAAAGACATAAGTCTGATGCTTTATTCGTAATGCCAAAAATCGTTGAAACCTTTTGTTTACCGGGACGTGCCAGTACGCGTCCGTCAGGTCTAAAGAACACATCCACCCTTCCGGCGGAAGTGTTAGCCTGATTTGATTCACTGTCAGCATCCTGAAGGAGACGTTGTGAATATGGAGGTTCAGATAAGACAGGTCTACGACCGGCCTCATCTGAACACTGTCCCTTTTGGGCACTAGAAAGAGTTTGGACGTAAATACTGGGTAATTTTGAGGGACCGGGATAATGACATTCTTGGCGATCATCTCTTGGATCAGTGACTCCACCTCTAATGAAACAAAATTTGCCTTTGTCGGCTGACGTAAGCGAGGTCGCCGGAGCCACTGCCAGGTGATGCCTTTGCGTGCCACCATCCTCGCCCATGTGTTTAATGGCCATGCGCGATGACACGCCCGGAACGACCCAGTTAGCAGACAAGGGTTCGCCGGCTGGACTACCCTCTGATCCACCCGCCGGAAGACTGGCCCTGGGAGTGAGAGAGGCCCTAGTTTTTTGGTGGTGGTGGTGGTGTATGCTTTGATGACTGGCCGGGTTTGGTCGGAGACAGGCCCTGGCCTGGTCTTTGATACTTCTGTCCTTTATGATTACCTGAAAACTTTCCTTGCTTGTATCTGTACTGAGCCTGACTTTGGGTGGAAGAGGACCTAGGCAGATGAAAGGGCTTTGCCCCACCAGGTTGAGCTTTTGCGACTAGTTTGGGCTTGGTAAAATTGAAAGCAGGTTTCTTAGATGGGGCGGGACTGTGCTTAAAGGCCCGAGCCATGTTGAACACTATTTTCCACACCTCCGGGGCATTAAAGAGGCAGTTAGAACAGGGGACATAACTACTTGATTTGCAATCCTATCCGGGAGCTTCCTCACGAGAGACATCCTTAGATCTTGTCGTGCCCGCACCGCCTCTAGCAAGGCTGTACGGATATCCCCCAGTGACTGTATAGAAGTCTGGAGTAGCAAGCGTCTAGATAGTTCGATAGCCTTTCGGACTTCCGCGTCCGCGATTGCCTGAGCAGATCTGAGCATTGACTTCGCTACCTGTTGTGTGACAATATACTGGGAAAACAGTCTATATGCTTTCCCACGTAGTCTAAACTCCCGGTCTAGGTGAGCAGTGGACGGTGTGGAAAATGGATCTTTAAGTTCGCATAGATTAATTTTAGGGGCAGCTAAAAATGCAAATAAAGCAGAGGGAACTCCGCCGGCAGAGAATACCGGCATCGAGAACCAAGAATGGCTTTCTTGTGGAATTTGGTGTGAAGATTTAGAGGTAAAAGTCGTTGCAAAGTTTTGAGCCTCCACTTCCCATTCCACCCAAGGACCCGGACCCAACTGCTCCACCTTCAAAACTGGATTTGCGGCTGTGTCTGTGAACGTCTTTAAACCTAACTCTGGTGTTAGAGCGGACAGTGCTTTTATATCATTGAAACCGTCATGCTTGGTCCAGTCCGAAAACAGTTTTGAAGCTGACGCAGGGGGTAGGGCCGGTGTAGAAGTATACACAAAATAATCATGGTGATAATAGTTAGGAATGGCCTTAATATTAACATCAAGTACATTCCCTAGAATATCTAAAGCACGTAACTTTCTAGATTTATTCCCTTGAATTACCCACTCACGTGGTACCGGAAGCTCCCCCGACATAGTGGACTGTGCTACCTCTGGCTTTGCTGGGAACATTGTTACCCATGACTCATCTTGCCCGTATAGGAGGGGCATAGCTCCCTTTCGGACCGGCGCTTTGTCTAAAGGGGGAGGATTTACATCTGCTACTACTCTCACATTGGAAGTAGTCAGTGCCGCCGAAGTTGGCCTAGTAACCATAGTAGGTGATACAGGGGGAGGGTGCGGAATTTGTGTCAAAGCAATAGAAGTAGCCAGAGGTCGGACATTCGATGCTGTCGTGGAAGCTCCCAAACCAACTGTGGGAGTCTCCTGCTGCTGACCAAAAAACTTTGTTAGTGCAGTTGCTAGTAACCCATTAATTTCATCAGCTGTGACAAATTTACCAGAGGATGAACTCTGTGGCGAATCATTCCTACTCTGAGAGTCGTCCAGCACTGAACCTGACTCTTGAATCTCCATCTCAGAAATTATAGAACCCTCATCCCTTTCCCCCGGCCTTTCAGGAGAGGATTCCGCCGAAGCCGGGACCCCCTCATGTTAAGTCCGGGATGGACGATGGGATCTCAGCGTCCCGGTGGACGTCTGCCACTACCGTTGGTGCATAAGAATGATGTGAACCGTCACGCCATGGCTGGGAGTACCTCCATACTCCCCAGACTTGGCCAGAACTCACTTGTGAGCTAGGTACCACACCAACTACTGAGCCCTCACTCGAGCCCTCTAGAGGGTTATAACTGCTGGTAGAACTCTCTAAAGCTGGTACATGTGAACTGGTAATAATATTAGGTGACACTTTGTCCGCCGGTATATCCCCCACCACAGTCTCTGACTCCACTCCCGACCTGTCAGATTGGACATGAGACATGTCGGGAGTAGAGGCAGAAAGCGAGGCACGAGGCTCCGGCGAACGCCTGGAGGTCTTTCGTACATGAGTATCATTTTTAGAAGACTTGTGACTTCGCCTCGACTTTGATTTACCACTAGGACTATCCTTGGTCTTCTCCTCCTTGCACTTCTTTCTCGCAGGGGAAGTAGAGTGACTATGTGGCTGCTGTCGGAGGGGAGACCTTGACCTGGACCTCGATTTTGACTTGGAAGTTGTCGCCGGGGGTGTCGGCTCTCGAGGTCTTTTAGATGTGCCGGAGGAGAGAGTAAGCACTGTAGCCTGCCCAGTCTCAGTCGACTTACGCACATTTACTTTACTTCTAGAAGGGGGACGTTTAAGTGGGGGATACTGAGCAATCAATCTGTCCCACAGAACTACGTTATCACACTGCAGGGCTTTATGAGCCACTGACGTAGCATAAGTAGATAAAAGCTGTTTAACCTCGCACAATGCAACCGCCGCGGCCAAATTATCTTGTTGTAAGACTTTAGTACCCAATTGACTACAAAAAGTACAATTCTTCGTCACCCACAGACCCCTTGACCGGTCCAAGCATTTGACGCATCTGATGCATAGAGTATGGGCAAAAATAGGGATCCCTGAACAAGAAGGTGTGAGGCACAGAGCAAAAACAGGGTCTAGTGGCGCCATGACAGAGACTGGGAAGAGCTAACCCACCCCCGGGCTCCTTCTGGTCCTCTGTTGACCCGCCGGAACTCCGCCCTGGAAAAAAGAAAATTTCCAGGAATTAATGCTCATAAGGTTACCCCAAAATGTTCTAACACAAGTGTTAATGGACCGCCGGGCAACAAGACGTAATACACCACTATTACCTCTTGTTACCCTGTAGGTTCTTATGTAAAGATTTTAGAATATCTTTACTTGTCCAAAAGATTTAAGCACATCCTCCGACAAAATATAGAGACGAGCATGTCGTTATAAATGACGCAGTCTTCCCAGTGGTATTGTTGGCCACCGGAAACCCATATTAAGACGCCGGCCTCCTTATTATATCGCAGTTAAAAAGGAGGTAAGCTTATCTTAAACGTTTTTGATCTGACTTCCCTCGAAGCCTTCATAGATCGCCGTATTTTGAAGGCCTCGATACCCAATTGTATCCCTCAATTGTCTGGCTAACTATACCGAATTGCAAGTCCGTTAATCCCACCTCCCCAAGGTTCAACCGCCGGGTGTGAAAGTAATTTAAATATTAACCCCAATTGTTCCTATCCCCACTTCTTTGCAAAAGATCGCCGGGGTGGAAAGACCAAACAAACAAAACAGCCTAGTTTTTCAATGGCTTTGCAAAAACCGGGAAAAACCATACTCCACCGGTGTCCGTATGAACACCTAGTGAAACGGGTATAGCTATCCCGCCGGGAAACACCTAGTAAGCCTGAACACAGGCTCCACCTCAGAGACGCAGTCCTGGAGAGCCCTCAGGCCACCACTCGCCGGGGGAAACAAGCCTATTTTAACCACGCGTGATATAAAACTCGGCAACCAGCCGGATTTTTTCGGTGCAATCGAAAAAACCCGCCGAAAAAAGGCAACCAGCCGGATTTTCTCGGAGCAATCGAGAAAACCCGCCGGAAAAGGCAACCCACACTAGCCAGATGTAATCTGAGAAACACAATTAGGCCCCGGATTAAGCCAAAACACAATAATCCAGGACACACATGACACGGTATTACATATTTAAATCATAAATCAATAACACTTGTACATGTAAAAAGCTACGAGCAGCTGGCTAGGCCTAAGCAGACGGAAATAACACTTAATCACGTCGTAATATAAACAAAAAGCACTGTAACATATCACAACAGGAACAACCGCCATCACCACATCGTAGAAAAACTCCCGGGAGAGGGAAGCACTGACTCGGGACCTAGAAAAAACTTCACTAAGTGAAGAAAAATACGCTAGGAACGTCAGACAACAAACAATAAGGCAACTTCATCAGAAAGATAAGAAGAAGCCTGATAACGCGTAGTTAAAGCCAACTAAATAACTAGGCTAGCTAGCCGCGAAAAATGTAACACGCGTCCACCACGGGACCACGAGGGTACACCCGAAATAGGTGTCCCAAACACACGACCCAAATACACTGAACTGCGGGAAACCCGTCCCTGACACTCCTGCTACGCATATCCTAACCTTACTCGATACATCCCAGAGTAAACAAATGAGAAAAAACTCACTAGGGACGCAGCAAATGCGGAACCAGCGGAGCGTGGGGAGACACGTCAGGTCAGGTTGAGCGCAGAGCAGAGAAGGAAGTATGACGCCTGAAGTCAGCGTCTGGTCAAATATCCACACAAGTACATCCACGAGTATATGGAAAGCTTATGAATAGTTATTCTTATTTTCTTTTTATTTATTATTTGTTACGAAGTTTTTTCGTAGTGAGAACCCAATTTCATAATGACAGAACCATGAGTGAGGTTGCGTGCGCTCATGATGAAGGCTCCTCAATTTTTTGTGCTCTGCGCGGTAGATTCAAAATTTATTAGTGGCCCCTCCATCATTGACGAACATGCCTATTACATAAGGCATCCTCTTCAAACACTAATCCGCCGTAGTTTGAATCTACCGCGCAGAGCATTTAAAAACTGAGGAGCCTTCATCATGAGCGCACGCGACCTCACTCATGGCTTCAGTCATTATGAATTGGGTTCTCACTACGAAAAAACTTCGTAAAAAATAAAAACAAAAAGAAAATAAGAATAACTATCTAATAAGCTTTCCATCATATCGTGGATGTACTTGTGTGGATTTCTGACCAGACGCTGATTCAGGCGTCATTCCTCCTTCTCTGCTCTGCGCTCAGCCTGCCCGGACGTGTCTCCCCACGCTCCGCTGATTCCGCATTTGCTGCGTCCCTAGTGAGGTTTTTCTCATTTGTTTACTCCGGGATGTATCGAGTAAGGTTAGGATATGCGTAGCAGGAGTGTCCTGGGCTGGTTGCCCGCAGTGCAGTGTATTTTGGGTCGTGTGTTTGGGGCATCTATTTCGGATGTACCCTCGTGGTCCTGTTGTGGACATGTGAACTTTTTCACAGTTAGTTAGCTTGTGTTGCAGGCGGCTTTCATTACGCGTTAGTTATTGCTGCCTTTTATCTTTCTGATGAGGTAAGCTTTGCTTACTGACGTTCCCATTGTATTTTTCTTCACTTAGTGAAGTTTTTTCTGGGTCCCGAGTCAGTCTTCCCTTTGCCGGAAGTATTTGCTACAGTGGTGTGTTGGCAGTGGTTCCTGTTGTGATATTTCCAGTGTTTTGTGTATATTTCAACATTTATTATGCCGTCTACTTAGGCCTAGCCAGCCGCTCGTAGCTTTGCCACATGTACAAGTGTTATTGTTTATTATTTATAAATATGCCCTACTGTGTCATGTGTATCCGGGTTTTAGTTGTGTATTGGCTAATTCCTCGGACTATGTTTGTTTCCTGGTTTAGTTGTGTATTGGCTAATTCCACGGATTATTGTGTGGACTTAGGTTAGTCGTGCGTGGCTTCCTTCGTGTCCGTTGTACGTTCAGATGGTATCTGATCGGGGTGGGTTTCCTTCCGGCGGGTTTTTTCTCGGTTTCACCATGAAAAAAACCCGGCCGAGAGCCGTGTTGGGCCACACGTGGTTTCAACACAGGCTGGTGTCCCCGGCGATGAGGTGTCTGTGGCTTTCCAGGACTGCGTCTCTGTTGGTACCTGGTTTCAGGCACCCTTTGATTCCCGGCGGAATGGCTGTACCCATCTATAAAACGTTGTTCATGCGAACATACGTTATGTAGTTTTTCTACCAGGTTTTACTAAACCACATGAAAAACCTAGCTGTTGTTAAGGGCTTTCCTCCCCGGCGATCTTTTACAAAGAAGTGGGGACAGGAACTTATGGGGTTAACTTTTTGACATCTCACCCGGCGGGTGTACCTTGGTAGGGTGGGATGAACAACTAAGTCAATTAGTTCATTAACCAATCCATTTTAAGTGATACTATATGTATCGCCGCCTTTATACTTACGGCGATTGAAGGTTCAATTAGGGTTAACATCGTTTTTCACACCCGGGGGGTGCTCCTAGGTGGAGGAAATAAGGAATTTACAATTCAATTTAACCACTTAATTTAGTGATACAATTAGGTATCGCCGCCTTCAACCTTACGGCGATCTTTTTGTGACAATTCGTTAGAAATCAGATCTCGTATCAGCCTGCCCTGTGTTATTCTACTAAAATATTTCAAGGGCCGGCGTCTTTATGGGGGGTTGTTTTTGTTCCAAAAATTGAATCTTAAGACAGTCACCACCAGAAAGACTATAATCGCCATGCTGGACAGTTATATTATGTCAGAGGGTATTCTTCACTTTCTTCAAAAGATTTGTTTAGATATTCTGAACCCCGCCGCGTAGCGAGCTGTGATCGTTGTGTCATTACATCTCGTTATCCGGTGGGTTATTAACACTTGTGTGCGAACATGTTGGGTTAACCTTATGAGCATTAATTCCTGGAAATTTTCTTTTTTTCCAGAGCTGGGCTCCGGCGGACCAATACAGACCCGGCGGTAGTTTTCCCCACCAGTCTCTGTCATGGCTACCTCAGCCCCAGTCTTTGCTTTATGCACTACCCCTGCTTGTGCCGGTATCCCTATTTTTGCGCATACTCTTTGCATAAGGTGTGTTAAATGTCTAGACCGTTCAAGGGGTCTCTGGGTAATGCGTAATTGTTCTTTTTGCTCCCAATTAGCTGTAAAGGTCCTTTGCGACAATGATAAGACCGCGGCAGTAGCTTTAAGAGAAGTAAGGCAACAGATGGCAGCCTACACTACAATTGTTGCGCATAAATCACTTCAATGTGACAACGTCCCTCTTTGGGATAGATTGCTCTTTGAACACCCTCCCCCTAAACGTTCCTCTAGAGTCACGAGTCATAAGCCGGCGGAGACTGGTCAGGGTTCTGTATCTTCTGCTACTACACCGAAACGTCCAAGAGAGCCTACACCCCCGGCGTCCGCCTCCTCGTCTCAGGCGAGATCTCGGTCTAGGTCACCTCTCAGACGCCAGTCTTCTAGTCTTGCCTCTTCACCAGCGAGTAAGAAGAGTAGGACGGAAAGTTCCACCAGTGGTCACGGCGATGAATCCTCCAAATCTAAGAGTAGTTCACGGTCACACCGTAGCCATAAATCCTCCAAAAAGGATTCCCATAAACGAAAGTCCTCCCTACATTCACCAGCTTCTAGTGCCTCTCATCGTACCTCTACCCCAGACAGAGTTTGTGTTAGGTCTCAAGGGTCCAGTGCGGTGCCTGTCCCTAAAGAGGATTTACCTATTAATATTTTAACCCTGGAATTGGAAAGTTCAGGGGGTTCAGTAATTGAGAATGTTTCAGACTCCCAAGAGAGTGTAGGCCAGGGCCTCGGTGTTTGGCGGTTTGCTCAGCCAGGGTCTGACCACCCACGTCCGACTCAAACGAGTCACACAGTAGCTGATGTCCACAGGGACGCGGCGATCCCATCCTCTATTCCTGACTTATCTTGGCAACAAGGTACCCCAGCTTCGGCGGGGTCTTCTCAGGAGGATCAGGAGGAGAAAGACGAGGTTTCAATAATTTCGGAGATGGAAGGGCAAGAGTCAGGCTCAGGCTTAGACGCCGCGCAGGATATTAATGATTCACCTGTAAGTTCATCATCTAACCAATTTGTTACTGCGCAAGAAATTAATGGGCTACTTACTGATGCTTTATCTAAATTTTTTGGCCAACAACAGGAAACCCCCACAATGGACTTGGGGGCTCCCACGACAAGTTCTACGGTACGGCCTCTGATGACTTCGATTGCTTTATCTAAGATACCTAACCCACCCACTCTGTCACCATCAGTGGTTACTAGGCCTGCTATGGCGGCATTGACAACTTCAAATGTCAGGGTCATCACGGATGTCAATCCACCCCCTCTAGACAAGGCGCCTCTCAGAAAGGTGGCTATGCCCTTGCTTTATGGACCAGACGAGTCATGGGTCCTTTTGACCCCCACTAACCCAGAGCTCGCCCAACCTACCTTGTCAGGGGAACTCCCGGTACCGCGTGAGTGGGTCATCCAGGGCAATAAATCAAAGAAATTAAGGGCCTTGGATAATTTGGGAAATGTACTAGACGTAAACATCAAGGCTATACCTAGTTATTATCACCAAGACTATTTTGTGTATGCTACTAAGCCAGCTTTACCCCCTGCCTCAGCTTCGAAACTATTTTCAGACTGATCTAAGCTGGATGGGTTTAATGATATTAAGACTCTGTCAGCTCTCACTCCTGAACTTGATTTACAGACCGTCACAGACGAAGCAGCTAATCCAGTTTTGAAGGTGGGGCAGTTGGGTCCAGGACCTTGGGTAGATTGGGAGATAGAGGCTCAAAACTTTGCAACCACATTTACTTCTAAATCTTCCCACCAGATCCCTCAAGATACTCATTCGTGGTTCTCCATGCCGGTAGGTTCTGCCGGCGGAGTCCCGTCAGCTTTGTTTTCTTTCCTAGCTGCCCCTAAGATTAATCTTTGTGAGCTAAAAGACCCTTTCACTACCCCTACCCCTACTCACCTAGACAGAGAATTTAGGCTAAGGGGGAAAGCTTTTCGCCTGTTCTCTCAGTACATAGTGTCTCAACAGGTGGCTAAGTCTTTACTGCGGTCCACTCAGGCAATCGCAGACGCGGATGCCAGAAGATCGGTTGAATTATCCCGGCGACTGCTCCTCCAGTCGTCAATCCAATCCTTGGGTGACATACGCACCGCCTTGCTTGAGGCGGTACGAGCAAGACAAGATCTCAGAATGTCTTTAGTTCGCAAGCTACCTGATCGCATTGCGAATCAGGTGATCATGTCACCAGTGCTTACTCCCTCTTTAATGTCCCCTGAAGTGTGGCGAACGGTGTTCAATATGGCACAGGCCGTTAAGCACAGTCCCACCCCTTCTAAGAAACCTGCATTTAACTTCCCCAAACCCAGGCCAACCGCTAAAGCTCAGCCAGGGGGATCTAAACCCTTTCTTCTGCCTAAGTCCTCCCACTCCCCCCAAGGTCAGTACAGGCATAGACAGAGTAGGTTTTCAGGTCAGAGAGGACGCGGCCAGCATAAGCCAGGTCAGGGCCAGTCTTCGGCCAACACCAGCCAGCCGGCAAAGCGTCCAGCACCACCAACCCCACCATCAAAAAACTAAAGTCTCTCTCACTCCCGGTGCCAACCTTAAGGCCGGAGGACCCGAGGGTAGTACAGCCGGCGAACCCTTGTCTGCTAACGGGGTCGTTCCGAACGTGTCACCAAGCATGGCCATTAAACACTTGGGCACGGATGGTGGCACGCAAAGGCATCACTTGGCAGTGGCTCCGGCGACCTCGCTTACGTCAGCCGACAACGGCGAATTTTGTTTCTTTAGAGGTGGAGTCACTGGTCCAGGAAATGATTGCCAAGAATGTCATCATCCCGGTCCCCCCAAATTACCCTGTATTCACATCCAAGCTATTTTTGGTTCCCAAAAGGGACAGTGTTCAGATGAGGCCGGTCGTATACCTGTCTTATCTGAACCTTCACATTCACAACGAATCTTTCAGAATGTTAACAGTACACCAAATCAGGCTAACACTTCCGCCGGGAGGTTGGATGTGTTCACTAGACCTGACAGACGCCTATTGGCACGTCTCGGTCAACAAAAGATTTCAAAGGTTTTTGGCCTTACGGATCAGGCACCAAAATTTTGTTTTTCAAAGGATGCCGTTCGGCTTGAACCTAGCACCTCGATTATTCACGAAATTAGTCCGGCAAGCCCTGATGCCATTGTTAAAACAGGGGATCAGAGTGTTGTGGTACCTAGACGACTGGCTGGTGGTGGCAGAGACACAACAATTATGCATCAAACATGTCAATATTATTTTAAATCATGTTAAAACTCTAAGCTTCAAGGTAAATCTGGTAAAGTCAAACCTTGTTCCCTCACGAGTAATTCAGTGGATAGAGCTGGTCTGGGACACGGCCGCTCTCACTCTGAGTCAGAGTGTGGACAATCGCAACAGGTTTCGCAGGAAACTGTTCATGTTTCTTCACAGTCTGACTACGACGCGGAGGGTCTGGGAGTCTCTGGTCGGCTCTCTCAACTGGATTCAACTAACTGTCAAGTTGGGCCGGTTGAAAGTAAAACGATTAATATTGGAAGGCAACAAATATTTCCCGCTCTTACCGGCGGGAAAATTATGGCCCATCCCGAAATTAATCCACACCTTGCTAGCGGTCTGGGCAAAGAGGGAAACGTTGCACTCAATAATGTCATGGACCTCTCCTCCACCAACGGTATGGGTAGACACGGATGCGTCAGGCACAATAGGGTGGGGATTTCAGTCAAATCAGGGGCACCAGGGTCAGGGGCTTTGGTCCCACTTAGAAATCTCTCACATCAATGTCAAAGAATTACTAGTCCCCTTGTATTTCCTTCAGGCTCACGGCCCGGCGTTACGGGGCAAGTCGGTGGCCTTCAGAATGGACAATCTGAATGCAGTTCACTGTATTCAGAAACAAGGATCAACGAGGTCAAGGAGGTTGCTAAACGTGTCGGAAGAGATTTTTACTCTCGCCAACAGACTAGACATTTACCTTCACGCATCTTATCTCCCAGGCGTAGCGAACGTCTGGGCAGACGCTCTGTCCCGGAGACAGAGCACGACAGTAGAATGGGAGCTCAAGCAACCCATTTTCAACCTAATGATTGCAGAGCTCTCCCATCCACAAGTGGATCTATTTGCGTCCGAGGAGACTCACAAACTCCCTCTATACCTCACCCGCCGGGCGAAAACGCCGGCAGGGGGGCCAGACGCCCTAGTGACAGACTGGAACAGATGGAACTCCATCTATCTGTTTCCGCCGCCAGATGCGTCACTAATGTGCCACGTAGTGAACAAACTACGAGATTATCGAGGCTTAGTCTCGCTAATCGCGCCCCTGTGGCCGGCGCAGTTGTGGTACCAGCAATTGAAAACGTGGTGCCCGGACCCGGTATCGCTCCCGGTCGGGTATTTCCACTTAGACACGATTGGCAACCTAGCGACCTCGCTGACTTTTGCATTATGGACATTCAGGAGGCCAAGTGGCTAGCACCATACGGTAGAGATGTGACCAATAAATGAATCAATCAATATACTCAGTCTACGAAACGACAGTATCACTCACATTGGCAAGCCTTTACTTCCTGGATCATCAGAACGGAACAGAATGTGCCGTCAGTGGCTTTAGTTTTCAATTATTTAAATTATCTGTTTGAGCAGAAACATTTATCTGTGGTAACATTAAAAAATCACTTAACTGCGATTAGAGTGCCCTTTTTAGACCTTACAGGTCTCTCCATACCGGTGGCGGAGGAAACAGGTTTTATGAGAGCTTGTTTTAAACTTCGCCCACCTCCCCGTCAGCTCATGCCTACTTGGTCTCTCGACAAAGCTTTGTCTTTACTTAACTCTCGTCTGTACCAAAATACTGCATACTTTGCATTACTCTTAAAAAAGGCGGTTTTCCTTATGGCTTTGGCCACCGGGAACAGAGTGTCTGAGCTGGCGGCGATGAGCAACACACCTAATTGCCTTAGGTTTGGTAGACTTAATGAATGTATTTACATTGCACCTTCCCCAGGTTTTGTAGCCAAGAATGAGCACAGTGCACACGTGTTTACTGAGTTCACGGTGCCGGCATTAAAAAGGGGAAAGGTGCATCATAATCTATGTCCAGTGCAAGCTCTAACCAAATATTTGAGAGTAGCTCCTCTTAACCCCCAAGGTGCTTTATGGGTAGCAAGTACGGGTAAACGCTTACTTAAACGGCGATTAGCCTCTCTTCTGGTCGAAGTCATTAAAGAGAGTAATCCCGGCGTTGTGGGTAGGGCCCACGATTTACGCAAATGGGCAGCCTCTTTACGTTTCCTGAAAAAAATTTCAGTAGAAGATATCGCGTCCACTCAGTTGTGGGCGTCTAATCATACGTTTTTGTCTAGATACTTGTCAGTTGCTGTAGACAAACCTTCCTTACCATGTATAGCTTTAAGGCAGAGGGTCTAGGTGGCCCTGCAGTCACTTTTGTTTACTTTCACGAGAAGGGGGGGGGGTGCAGTCAGTTGACATAGGACACCCTAGACCCCGCCGGAGTATGAGAGCTGTGATACAATTTAAGGTTAATGTGATATGAAAATTTCTCAGCGAGAAATTGTGCTAGTACAATGTTAGTACAAAACAATGGGGTTGTTATAGTAGTTTTAGCTGCGAAAGCAATCTAATATTAGAACAGTGGAGATCCTTTGCAATTTATCTCCACGATTATTTTGGGGTTTATTATGTGCACATATAAACTTATAACTTGTTGTTTTTGTCACCACTCGTTGAGTGGGGTGCCTTTGTAACTACAGATCTGTGTTCAGAATCTTCAGGGTTACCCATTTTTTTTTGTCAGGCAGGCTTCTTTGAAGCACGCACCTGCCTGAACCCCTTTTTCTTGTATATTTTTGGCCTACGCCATGTTTAAATATATTTTTCAAAAGTAAGAATACTATGTGGTTGTTTTTATTATCTGCTTTTCTAGAGTTATGATATGATTACGAATGTCCCCCTCCAGTCTTAGAAATCAGGCATGTTCGTCAATGATGGAGGGGCCACTAATAAATTATAGGTTTGACTCCTGTAAGGAGATAAAGAAAACCTAATATTTAGTAGTGGCCCCGTAATCATTGACGACTGGGGCCCTCCCGACCGTCCCCTTCCCATTCGTTGATGTATTGAGGATTTTGGTTTACTTGATATGTCAGTGAAGGAGGAATGACGCCTGAATCAGCGTCTGGTCAGAAATCCACACCAGTACATCCACGATATGATGGAAAGCTTATTAGATAGTTATTCTTATTTTCTTTTTATTTTTATTTTTTACGAAGTTTTTTCGTAGTGAGAACCCAATTCATAATGACTGAAGCCATGAGTGAGGTCGCGTGCGCTCATGATGAAGGCTCCTCAGTTTTTAAATGCTCTGCGCGGTAGATTCAAACTACGGCGGATTAGTGTTTGAAGAGGATGCCTTATGTAATAGGCATGTTCGTCAATGATTACGGGGCCACTACTAAATATTAGGTTTTCTTTATCTCCTTACAGGAGTCAAACCTATACTACGGTAAATGAGCGTTTGAAGAGGAGGCCTTATGTAATAGGCATAATCGTCAATGATGGAGGGGCCACTAATAAATCCTCCGCTTTAACCGGCCACTTCTCCGAGGCATAGATCTTCGCGCTCCTAACACACGAAGTATACACCTTCCCTTTAGAGTGGGGTGGGAGCCCCCTCAGGGTCAGGAGTGGCAACAGCTCTCTAAGCTTTCCCCAGCTACTTCTTACTCTAGCAATGGAGCCAGCTTCAGCGCAACCTCCGGCAGAAACCGTATCGCCCAGGTATGTATGTATTGCTCGGGAAATACTGGAACAAGTGGAGTGTTTTAAATATCTAGGAGGGGAGATAAGCAGGGATGCAGAAGTGGAAATGGAGGTAAGACTGAGACTATATGAAGGAAGGAAAGTTTTCGTAACAATGGGAAGTATGTGGGAGGTGAGAAATCTTTAAATGAAAGATAAAAGTGTAATTTATCAAGGGATAGTTGCACCAAATGTGATGTATGGGGCTGAGACATGGGCTCTGAAGGCACAAGAGAGAAGAAAGTTGGATGTGATGGTGATGGGTGCTTGAGGAGTATGTGTAGAGTGACGCATAGAGACAGATTAAAGATGAAGAGGTACATAGGAGAGTGGGACTGCAGGAACCCTTGTTGGTCAGAGTGGACAGAAGGGTGCTGTGCTGGTATGGACATGTTGAGTGAATGGGAGATGAAAGGCTTACAAAGAGAGTATATGAGTCAGATATGAGGGAGGAAGACCTCGGTTGAGATGGAGAGATGATGTAATACAAGCATTGGAAGGTAGAGGGATGACTGTACAACAGGCAAGAGAAGTGGTAATGAATAGCAATGAATGGAGAATGCTTGTGAATAGATAAATGATAACGCATTCATTGGGAGAGGGGATCGGGCGCCAGTTGAACTAGATAATTGTCCGTCAGACGCCCACCCCGGGGAGCCGGCGTATATGAAAGGTCATGCCTGGATGTGAGGTGGGCGGGCATTGTGGTATGGTTCCGCTGCATGTCTGCCTGCTGAGACTGGAACCTCTCATGGATGTCTGGGACTGGAGGAGTGCTGGAGGCCCTTAGTGACCCTTGGTCTCTGGTCTCTCTTGGTCTCTCCTGGGCGACCTAGGTGTGTGTGATTTTTTTCATTTTGATTATTATGTTGTGTTGTCCCTGTTCAGGCTCTGTCTCAAGTCGGCCAACCCCAGCTATGGGGTATGTGCCTGAGTACATACATACATACATACATACATACATACATACATACATACATACATACATACACCCACAATTTCCTTGCTACAGTCTTTCACATTCTTAGCTAGTTTATAAATCCCATTGTTATTATTAGTGCTACAAACTTGTTCTATTATGCTATCTTATATGGTTATCTTTTCCCTGTATACCTCTTTTCTAGTATTACTTTTGGCTGTCGGGTATGATTCCTTGCTGCCACCTTCCTTCCATACTTTGAAACATCTTTTCTTCTCACTGACTGCTGCTTCAACATCGTTGTTCCACCACCAGGAGAACTTATGTCTGGGTGGCCCCTTTGTTTTGCCACAGACTTTGTCTTTGGCATCAAGGAGGCTGTGTTCTATAAAGTTCCATTTGCTATCAACGTCCGCTGGCATAGCACCCAAACTTTTTTCAACCTGGGGATAGTGACCTCCAACGTTGGCAAAATATCAATCATGACAAAAAATAATAATCAGAGAAAACCTAAGTCTGTTGATGCAAAATTGCAAAAGGACACTATTGCAGATTCTTCCCCAAGTTTAGGTTTGGAAGTGTGAATATGGGTACCGGTACTATGAAAGGAAGGACAGGTGAGATTGCGGAGATGATAGTGAGACCGCGGGTGGATGTATGCTGTGCCCAGGAAACTCGGTGGAAAGGGGGGAGTGCAAGGTGGATTACGGGTAAAAATTAACGCTTTAAGTTTATATGGAAGGGAAATGAAAATGGTACAGGAGGGGTGGGTTTCCTGGTGGCAGAGAGGTGGGCAGATTGTGTTATAGAAGTTTTGTTTTTGTTGCCGACAGCAGCCCCAAGGTCCCGAGCAAGGCCAAGGCCATAACCGAGCACCCCTACAGAGCCCTCCCTGCTTACCACTAATATAGCCCAGGTGACCGAAGCCACTCCAAGGCGGGGAGCTGAGGAGGGTGCGGAAATGCCCGGGAAACCAAAGCCCCACCCAAGGCCCTGTTCCCCTCATTAATTATGAAGGGAAAGTTGAGGGGCAAAGGAAAAATGTGACGCTTTGGCTCCCAATCTCCAACCTCTAGGTTGGCAGTAGGAAGGTCAATCCACGGAAGAGACGCCGTCACTTGAGATCTAGAAAATATATGAGTAAAAGGAACAGTCAGTGTAAGCTATGGGTATGGCAGAGATCGCTCAGCTCTTACTCTGATAGACCAGCCCATCACCACATGACTAGAACCCAAACCTCTCAACATCAGCTAGGAAAGGCCCTAGAAAGCCGCCTTTGGCGGGGGGATAGCTCCCCTATTTCAACTCCTTTTGGGGTTGGGCACCCGCCCAAGATGTTATATCAGCATATGTGCCCCAAGCAGGCTTAGGTAGAAGATGTCAAAGAACGGTTCTGGAATGAATTACTAGGGGTGGTTGTCGGATGCAAAGAAGGGGAGGTAGTAATTGTGGGAGGAAACTTGAATGGGCATGTCAGGGCAGGTGCCGACGGATATGAGGGTGTGCACGGAGGACAGGGTTATGGCCGAAGGAACCTGTGAGGCAAATACATACTGGAGCACTGTGCTGCCACGGGGATGGTGGTATGTGATAATATGTTTAGGAAGAGGATGAGCCATCTGATAACATATGAATCAGGTGGCTCCAGTAGCCAGATAGACTACTTTCTTATCAGCAAATCTGACAGGAAATAGGTTAGAGACACTAAGATCATACCAGGTGAAGAATGCATCCCCCAACAGAAGCTCCTAGTGTGTGACATGTGCCTAAGTAGAGTTCCTGTTAGAAAGAAAGATCCATTGCCAAAAAGGAAAGTATGGTTGTTGGAAAAAGAGGAGTACAGAGACAGATTCCACAACAAAATGATGGAAATCAAAAGGAGAATGAGTGTTAGGCCAGATGATGTTGATAGCATATGGAACTTTATAGAGCGCAGCCTCCTCGATACCACAGACAAAGTCTGTGGCAAAACAAAGGGGCCACCCAGACATAAGTTCTGGTGGTGGAACAACGATATCGAAGCTGCAGTCAGAGAGAAGAAGAGATGTTTCAAAGTATGGAAGGAAGGTGGCAGCAAGGAAGAATACCTGTCCGCCAAACGTAATGCTAGAAGAGAGGTCTACAGGGCAAAGAAAACCATACAGGATAGCGTAATAGAACAAGTTTGCAGCACTAATAATACCAATGGGTTTTATAAATTAGCTAAGAATGTGAGGGACTGTAGTCAGGACGTCGTGGGTGTAAGATGCATAAATAATGACAGTGGCATGACTGTTTACACAGAAAACGAAATCAGAGAGGCGTGGAAGGAGCATTATGAAAGACTGCTCAATGTGGAGTTTGAATGGAACAGGGAACAGCTCAACACTGTAGTCCCAGTAAAATGCCCTCCGCCTTTAATAGGGTACGACGCTGTTAAAAGTGCTACTGTATAGATAAAATGAAGTCCGGGAAAGCCGCTGGGAGCTCCGGCATTGTCGCTGAGATGCTAAAAGCAGCTAGAGATATTGGGGTAAAATTGGTCACAGAGCTGATTAATGCTATCATAAAGGAGGAAAAAATTCCCGATGCATGGCAGAAAAGTGTTATAGTAAATATATACAAAGGCGGGTGACTCCTTAGACGGGAAATTATCGGGGTTTGAAAATGCTCGATCAAGTCATGAAAGTCAGCGAAAGGGTCTTTGAATGCATGATCAGGGAAAGTGTTGCTATCAGCGACATGCAGTTTGGATTTATGCCGGGACGTGGCACAACTGATGCTATCTTCACTCTCAGGCAAATGCAAGAGAGGTACTTAGAAAAAAACAGGGAGTTATACCTAGTTTTTGATGATCTGGAGAAGGCCTTTGACCGAGTGCCCAGGGAGGTAGTGCAGTGGGCTATGAGAAAACTCGGAGTAGAAGAGTGGCTGGTGCGTGTGATAATGAGAATGTATGAGGGGTCACGGGCAGCAGTTAGAGTAAACGGGGGCCTGAGCGAAGAGTTCCCAGTGAAGGTTGGAGTTCACCAATGTTCAGTGCTGAGCCCATAACTGTTTGTTTTAGTCCTGGAGGTTCTGTCAAGGGAATTTAGGACAGGACTCCCATGGGAGCTGTTATATGCAGATGATCTAGTTCTTATCGCAGATAGTGCGCAGGAAGCAGAGGCGAAGTTCAAAAGATGGAGGGAAGGTATGGCAAATAAGGGTCTAAGAGTTAACATAGATAAAACAAAGGTCATGATTAGTGGAGTAGGGCGTGGAACTATGGAAAGAAGCAGCGACTATCCATGCGCAGTATGTGGGAAGGGGTGGGAAGTAACTCAATTCAATGTTGCGTCTGTAGTGACTGGGTACACAAGAGATGTAGTGGAGCTAGAGGACCTTTGACAAGAATCATAAACTTTGAATGTGCATTGTGCAAGGGATATCTTGTATTAAATGACCCGCCTGGCAGTGTTGATTTCGACAGTGTAACGCTGGAGTGTGTGAATAAGTTCTGCTACCTGGGCGATACGGTTTCCGCCGGAGGTGGCGCTGAAGCTAGCTCCATTGCTAGAGTCAGAAGTGGCTGGGGAAAGTTTAGAGAGCTGTTGCCACTCCTGACCATGAGAGGGCTCCCACCCCACCTTAACCCTCACAGACCGGTTGCGCATTCTATAAGATATCCCCGAAACCCGGGCGATTTGGCCGAAAAACGTCTTTAATAGGCTACCGTATCTTTGTTATTTTAACTGCTACCGAATTCCCACGCATCTCCAAGCGTATATGTGTTTCGTACCTGTAGACTGGCGTTAAGTAGAGCTCTCTAAGTCAACTGGTTCTGTTGTGATGATGATTTCCGTGGAGAGAGTTTCGAGGCGATGTTAGCAATATGACACACTTTTCAACACTAACTCTTCTCTAGCAGACAACACAACAACAAACTCCGATCTTCTTCTTGTGTTTGGAGGTCCGAGGCGTCGCTCCGACCGGCTGTGTTTACATGCGTCATATGCACAGCTTTCAAAACAAGCTTAATAGGCTTTCAAGCTTACGGTGCTCAAGAGCCCACCTGTGTTCCGGGCCCTAGTTTGTTATGGGTGCCTCAGAGCCCTTCCGGGAACCAGGGGTTAAAGGGAAGGTGTATAATTTGTGTGTTAGGAGCGCGATGACCTATGCCTCGGAGACGTGGCCGGTTAAAGCGGAGGATATCAATAGAATAGAACGGAATGAGAAGAAAATGGTGAGATGGATGTGTGGGGTTAATCTTAGGGACAGGGTATCGAGCGAGGAATTGAGAATGCGTCTGGGCATTAGGAGTGTCAGTGAAGTGATGCGCACGAGCCGACTTGGTTGGTTTGGACATGTGGAGAGAATGGATCATCAGAACTGGGTGAAGAAATGCCGGACTGTGAACGTGGGGGGGAGCCGCGCGTAGCGAAATGGGCTCGGGTACTCCGGTCCGATCTCAAAATAAAGAACTTGACAACAGAGGCAGCCCTTGACAGGGCCGCCTGGAAAGCTGCCATTTAGGACATGAGACTGTAACCACATTCTCTGCGGACAAAACGGTCTTTAACCCTTAAAGAGCGGCGCTCGACTTAAGTCGTGCACCAATTTGCAGCAAGTTAGGAGCATTATTAAGGCTTTTAAAGGGTTAAAATCGAGTGCAAATGGCCGGGAGAGCAGCGGGCCAGACAGCCGACTCCCAGGGCTTACCGCCGCCCATTAACTCATGTTCCCTGTGTTCTCGAGAGGCCGGCAGTGTAGCCAGTAGTGAGCATAGCTGGGAAAAATATACCGATATATGCTAAACTTCCATGTTCGTGGCACCACTGCAAGAGAACCACGAGTGCTACGTAGCTCGTTCTGGTCTCATTTTGAAGCTTTTAGTGCCTAGTTTTTTTACTAAATATTTTTTTTTTTTCATGCAGATGCTTGATTTATCATGCAGGAGGGCCTGAATATGCCCAAATGAGCCCAAAACACCCCGCTAGACAAGGGTTAAACTTGTATGTATGTATGTATGTAATTTCCATCATTTTGTGGAATCTCTCTCTGTACTTCTATTTTTCTAACAACCATACTTTCCTTTTTGGTAATTGTGCTTTCTTTCTCACGGGAACTCTACTTAGGCCCATATCACACACTAGCTTGTGTTGGGGGATGCATTCTTCACCTGGTATGATCTTAGTATCTCTAACCCATTTTCTGTCAGATTTGCTGATCAGGAAGTAGTCTATCTAGCTACTAGAGACACCTGATTCATATGTTATCAGATGGCACTTCCTTTTCCTACATACATTCAGGTTTAAATACCGCAACCGTCAACAGTGAATGTGGCTTCCATGGTACAATCACAGTACTGCACACAGTGCGCAACAATCATAACACAGTGGCTACAGTCTTTACTGCAGCACAGTACAACAAAGTCTTGCCACAACAATGCCCCATCATGTTATCAATGTGGTGTTACACACCACAATCCCCATGTCAGCACAGTCTGGGTCAGGTGAAGGTATTGAGGGATAAGCCTTTACAACGGCACCTTGTAGCTACTTTCTACTTTTCCTATTTTCTGAAGAGTGTAGAGAGGGGAGAGGGGGTGTTGGACAGTGCTCCAGTATGTATTCACCTTCCAGGTTCCTTTGGCCATATCCCTGTCCTCCGTGCATCCCTGTCCTCCATATCCATCGACATATGCTCCAACATACCCATTCAAGTCTCCTCCCACAATTACTACCTCTCCTTCCTTGCATCCGGCAAGCTCCCCTAGTACAGTAGTTCATTCCAAAACTCCTTTTTAACGACTCTACCTAAGCATACATAGATATATGTAAAATATACCGAGTGATATATTTTTTCTTATAGTTTGGTAACTCTGGGGGTCCATTAATCAACATGGATGGTGAGGTCATTGGCATCAACTCCATGACTGTCACTTCAGGAATATCTTTCGCCATACCCATCGACTATGCCAAGGAGTTCATAGCCAAAGCAGAAAAGAAGAAAATTGAACTAGGTAAGTGCTAAGTATTATACTGTGTGTCATAGATTTGTATATACAGTCTCGGACAGGAATATGGTACATTTACCCAATGATTCAAATGAGATAGTGAACATGAACTTCCAGGCTTCGGGGGTTTAAATCATGTGCCAAGCACCCCATCCGGGGATATTTGGCACACAAACGACTTGTTTATACATGTTGTATCTCCATGCATACTATTAATAAAATATTAAGTCAAATACCATAATCACATACCGGTACCTTCTTTCAGCTTGAGAATGGTGAAAACTGCATCTTTTTAAGTTGCTTTGTTCAATGTTTATCAATCACCGTGAGAGCATCCAGCAACAATTCAACCCCTTGAGCGTAGGGGTGGACCTAGAATGATGTGGGCTCGGGTACTCCGGTTCGATCTCAAAATAAAGAACTTGACAACAGAGGCAGCCCTTGACAGGGCCGCCTGGAAAGCTGCCATTTAGGACGTGAGACTGTAACCACATTCTCTGTGGACAACACAGTCTTTAAACTTGTGTGTATGTATTGAGCGTGTGTGCGTATACATGTGCGTGAGGGAAAATCAATCAATACTCGTCTGTGTGTGTGTGTGTGTGTATGCATGTGCGAATGTTGGTGTGTGTGTGTCAATTACGTGGATGGGAGATGGCTCAGATCAGCCCACACCTACTCCTTCACAGTGGCTCAGTCCTACACTGACACTCGAGGTGGGCTTGATGATCTAATCACTTGAGAGGTAGGGAGGGAAGGGGAGATGGTTGAGGTGCTTGTGGGGGGGTAGGATGGAGATATAGGCAGAGGCTTGGGGGGTGCAGGAAAGGCTGGGGAGCGTAGTTCATCACTAGGCCGTTAGAGCCGCAATTGTACCAGGGAAAATTTGATTGCTTGGCGCGAAACTTTGGACGCCATATTGGGAGGTTTGACGTACCTCCCAACCTACCAAATAGGAAAACCTACTATTTGGTAGTACTGTAGTCTTGGAAAATCCAACGTCAAGGCTATTAACCTAATTGCAATGACGACTTGTCTATTTTGACTGCAATGTCGTCATTCCAACCGCGGTTAAAAAGAAAACGTCTAGAGTCTACTCCTTATCTTGCTCTAGGAGACGTTGTACATTAACCAAAACTACCACCGAAGGTGAAAAAAGCATAGAAGAGAAGAAAAAGGGGTTTACCTTAGTTACCGCTCAAGGCCCATCCCGTGTTCCGTCATGTGCAGATCCCTGTCGAACGTGCGCATGAGCGACCCTCTCTTGTCATCACAACGACCGAGGACCGAGGACAGCCATGAATGTAAATGTAGATCCGACCAGAACCAAAAATTCGATGAAAGAACGATCTGCGAGTTCTAAAACCGCAACTTTAAAGGTTTTCTATGCAAACGCTCGTAGCATACGCAATAAATTTTCAGATTTAGAGGAACTAGTGTTTACAGAAAATTATGATGTGATTGGCATAACAGAATCTTGGCTCAATACACAAGATAGAGACTTTTTAGCAGAGTATTCACTTCCCGGTTATGTAATGTTTGAGAACAGCCGAATAAATAAAAATGGAGGTGGCGTTTTATTTTATTTTATATCAAAGAAAGTCTTAACCCGACCCTCGTGTCAAAACCTCAAATTGTGAACGTCGACACATCTTTTGTGCTAATAAAGAATAATAAAGGTACAAAAATAATACTTGCGTTAATATACAGACCTCCAGCTCAATCAGTGCAAACTGACCGAGAAATTTACGAACAAATTGCAGATGTAAGTAACTCACAAGATACCGTAATTTTTGGCGACTTTAATTTACCTGTGACCAAGTGGGGCGATACTCTTACTTCACACTCCGGACATGACTTGTATACGAACTTGCAAGAGAGTTCGCTTTATCAATTTGTTCGAATGCCGACCCGTGGTAATAACGTTCTTGACATTGTACTTGCAACAAAAGAAGAATTGATAGAGAATTTGAATGTTGGTGATGAATTCAGTAACAGCGACCATCGTACGATAACTTTCACTTTAAAGTTTACTAGTAACGAACCAAATAGTAGCATCGAAAAAGTCCCTAATTTCAAGAAAGCAAACTTCCATAAACTTAGAGCTATGTTTAAAGAAACTGACTGGAGCTTTTTAATTAACAATAACGACATAAATACATCTTGGAAGTTATTCGAAACGACTTACCTAAAAGCAGTGCAAGACTGCATACCATCGAAAATACGGCGTCCAGGCCATAATAATAAGCCCAAATGGTGGAATAAAGATATTTCAAACTGCCTGCTTGCTAAAAAATTTGCTAATGATAGATTAAAATCCTCACAAAATGACGAAGAACGGGTGAAATTTGTAGAGCTACGACGCAAAGCCAAAAAGTTAATTAAGCAAAGTAAAAAGACCCTAGAGTTACATATTGCGAATCAAAGTAAAACAAACCCGAAAGAATTCTATAGTTATATCAGAAAGAAAAAAGTAGTTACTTCAACTGTTGGACCGTTAGTCGATGAAAAAGGAGAATACACCAAAGACGAAGTACAAATGAGTAATGCCCTCAATACCTTCTTTGCACCAGTTTTTACAACAGAAGACCTCAGTGATATCCCTACACCATCGCCGATTCAGATTGATAATTCAGATGTTCTAAGCAATATCACCGTTACAGAGAGAGAAGTATTGAATTGTTTAGATAAACTCAAGGTAAATAAAACGCCAGGACCTGATACAATCTCGCCTAGAGTTCTAAAGGAAGCTAAGAATGAGCTCTCCAAACCACTGACATTACTATTCAATAAATCCTTGCAGTCTGGAACTATGCCTGATCAGTGGAAGCTAGCCAACGTAACACCGATATTCAAAAAAGGCAGCAAATCCCTACCCAGTAACTATCGTCCAATTAGCTTAACCTCAGTTGTATGTAAAATGCTAGAAACGGTCATACGAGACAGACTCGTAAATCACTTAGAGGAAAATAACATACTTAAAGATACTCAACACGGCTTTCGTAAAAAACGTTCCTGTTTAACAAACCTCTTAGACTTCTTCCACGATATCCTCAACCTCTACGATGAGAGTAAAGCTGTAGATATTATATACCTTGATTTTCAAAAGGCCTTTGACAAAGTTCCCCACAAACGTTTACTGCTAAAACTAAAAGCGCATGGAATACAAGACGGTGTGTTGAAATGGATAGAAAATTGGCTCAGCAACAGAAAGCAAAGGGTAGTCATAAACGGTAAGGCATCTAAATGGACCAATGTAAGTAGCGGGGTACCCCAGGGATCGGTACTAGGACCAATTCTCTTTCTAATTTACATCAACGACATAGATGAGGGTCTCACCTGCACAATCTCAAAATTTGCTGACGATACAAAAATTGCAAATAGCGTACTCTCAAAAGAACAAGTTGACGATATGCAACACAATCTAGATAAATTGTCATGTTGGGCCCAAATTTGGCAAATGAGTTTCAATGCGGATAAATGTAAAGTACTACATGTCGGATACCTAAATGAGAAAGCAAACTATTCGATGAATGGCACTCAGCTTAAGAATGTAAATAGAGAAACTGATCTGGGAGTAACAATATCGAGTAACCTAAAACCGAGTCAACAATGTTCAGAAGTTGTTAAGAAGGCAAACAAAATAATTGGCTTTATAGGCAGGTCATTTGAGCATAAATCCAAAGAAGTTATCCTAACCCTTTACAATTCCTTAGTCCGCCCTCTTCTGGAATACTGCGTTCAATCCTGGTGCCCTTATTACCAAAAAGATATAAACAAGCTAGAACGAGTTCAACGTATAGTTACCAAAATGATACCTAGCCTAAAGAACAAACCATACGAAGAGCGTCTTAGAGAATTAAATCTATTTCCTTTAACCAAGTGCAGATTAAGAGGCGACTTAATTCAAGTGTTCAAAATCATCAAAGGCATCGACAATATGAACTGTAGTAAGTACTTCACTATCGACCAATCTAATTACACGCGGGGAAACGGTTGCAAAATTATTGGTAAATCTTTTAACTCGCACGAATCTAAGAATTTCTTCTTCAATCGAGTTGTCAACTTGTGGAATGGGCTTCCCCGAGACGTTATAGACTGCAGCACCGTTGATTCATTTAAATTCCGCCTAGACAAATATCTCGCATCAAACCCGCGACTGACTGCGTTTGTAAATGAATAACTTTATCCTCCCCTCAGTTACTAACCCATATGTCCCCTACTAACTTCCTAGTCCTGCCACGTTAGTGGCAGGGCAGTAGTTCCCTTTCCAATGTTCCCTTACCCACTCTAAACCACTGTTTGGACACTTGATCCTCAGTGTTTTGGAGGACAAGCAGCCTAGAAGGGTCACTAGATCTGTTGTTGCTTGATTTCCTTTGTACTCCTTTGTACATCTCACGTCAGCAGAAGAACGCGGATGGGCAGGGGTCCGGCGTGAGGGAGGGTATTATGTACGTTGGATTTTCCAAGACTACTACCAAATAGTAGGTTTTCCTATTTGGTAGGTTGGGAGGTACGTCAAACCTCCCAATTTGTTAGTAGTCTTGGCAAATACAACGTCAAGGCTGCATAACAAATAGGAGGAGGACATCCAAGCCCAACATACCAAAAAAAACAATGAATAAAACAAAATTATGAATGACAAAGAAACACAATTTAAACAAGAGAGTTTAATAAAAGAGTGAAAAACTGAGGAGTAGCTAAAAAGAGCAGTTTTAACACGTGCCCGTCATTCATAGTAATGCAAAAACATAGACTTATCTTAAACCAAAAAGTACTGTACCCAAAATCCCTTTTCTTCCAAAACCAACAAAAACATTGAACACAATAATAAAACACAATTTTCAATTTGGCAAAAACACTTATGTACTGTACACATAAAATATAATCCCAAACTTGCAATCCAGTGTTGCAAACCCGTACTCCCCCCCCCCCCTTTTTCCAAAGAAAACAAAGTAAAAGAAAGAGTGACAAGGGGGGAAGACCAGGCATCTTCGCTAGAGCTCTAGGAAACACGACTCCCGAGAGCTATCACAGGCCGAGGGGGTCTAACAATGGACATGGAGAGGTAGGAGGAGACGAAGGTATGGACAGAAGACCACAAACCCGCCGAGGCGACGTCAGGCAACGATCGACTTTGCAGGAACCGTAAGGAGGCAGCAAAGGATCGCACATCGTGCGCAGAACCCCTACAATCAGGGTTACTGGCACGAATGACCCGACAAATGTGGCGTCCTATCTGCACATTCGAGAGCCTCCCACCAGTCCGAGGAGACACCCACACAGCAGTACCCGAAGTCGGCGCCACAGACTCAACATAGGAGTGCAAGGCTTGCACCGGGCACAACACATGGTGAGTATGCCCACGCTTTAAAGCCTGGATGGTGAAAGGCTTGAAAACGTGGGTCTCTCTCTCATTCTTGGCAACAAAATGAGGGGAGGGGGCTAACGTGACAACATTCAAGGACGGGGATAATCGCATGCATTCCTGGGACCGTGACATGGCTGCTAGTTCAGATACCCTATCCCCAGTGGCCAGAGCGACAAGGAAGAGTGTACGCTCCAGCAACTGAACCGGTGTAGTGTCCCGTGTATATGTGTGTGAAGCCAGAAGGTCCAGAGCTTGCCCCAGATCCCACTGAGGAGGGATCTGGCGCGGAGGCGGTCATTCCCTGAAGGCAGCCTTCATGAAGGAATCCAGCTCCTTCGGCGGAACGACCAGCCCAGTGACGGACTCAAAGACCTCCCGGATGGCAGACAAGTGGTTACGTATAGTGTTGACTTGAAAGCGACGTGTACGGAAGAGGTGAAACAAGTAGTGTAGGACGAGGGAAGGAGAGCTAACTGTCTGGCGAGTGTCCTGTATCCACCTAGTAAAAGACCTCCAGTGGGACTCGTAAGTCCCCCAAGTCGAAGACGTCCATGAACGCTTCAGGAAGTCAGTCAGGTCCCGTCCGTGGACTGGGAGCCACCGTGCCTCACGAACATCCACGATGCGAAGGCCAACGAGGTCCGCAGGTCTCCAACCTGGCTCAAGTGGAAGTTTGAGAGAGGGAGAGGGACCGGACTCGGGCACCACCGCTTCAACTGGGCGTACCAAGCCTGGGCTGGCCACAGAGGCGCTATTAGCCAGACTCTGCCGCGGTACAGCCGCAGCCTCGCGAGGACTTTGCACATCAACAGTGCGTCTGGTGGCGGAAATATGTATATCGACTGCCACCTGTTCCAGTCTTCCATGAAAGCGTCCGGACCCCCCTCCGGAGTGCGAGTCCGGAGGGATAGGTACTGAGGCAACTTGCGCGTCTCCTTCGATGCGAACAAGTCGACCTCCGGAACACCCCAGGAAGCTGCGAGGTCGTCGAATACAGTCTGTTTCATTGCCCATTCTACAAGAACGCCCTGTCCTCTCGACAGGGCGTCCGCCCACAGGTTGGCAGTCCCGGGCAGGTAGGAGGCGTGCAGGGAGATGTTGTGTCGGTTCGCGAGGAAGAACAACTTCTCTGAGATCCCCAACAGAGTCAAAGACCTGGAGGACCCCTGCTTTTGGATACAGTGGACAGCTGTCTGATTGTCCATCCTGAAGGCCACCGACTTTCCCCGAAGGGCCAGCGCGTGGTCCCTCAGGAAGAACAAGGGAACCAACAGTTCGAGGGCATTGATGTGTAGGTGTGTGTGTCCCACCCATCTGCCGTGATGTTGATGTCCCAGGTTGGATTGGTAACCCCACCCTACCTCGCTCGACGCATCTGTATCTACCCAGATCGTCGGCGGGGGGGCGGTCCAGGGCACAGCCGCAGAGAGCGTGCCCCGAGCAACCCAGTGTCCTAAGTGTCTGTGAATGGTACGCGGGATCGGCATGAGCCGATCCATAGGGGCCAACGGAAACACCTTGTTGCCCATGAGTATTAGGCGGCGCAGCCTGAGCCTCCCTAAGGGAATGGTCAGAGCGGCCCAATTCAGTGAACCCACTAACGAGTCCCAGATCCTCCTCGTGAGGGAGACCGAGTGCAACACGGCGAAGACCTTCCTGCGAAGTTTCACCGCGTTTGGCTGACTCTGGGTCACTGTAGCGCTGGTCAGATCCCATTCGAGACCTACCCACGTCACGACACGCGACGGGGTCAGGCGTGACTTGGGAATATTGATTTTGAACCCTAACTGTGTGATGTGTTGAACTACTGTGAGGGTGTCGTGGACGCACTGTTCTAGGGTGTCTGAAACTATCAACCAGTCGTCCAAGTAAAACAGGATCTGGAGGCCGCCCCTGAGGAGAGGATCCAGAGCCTGCTTTACCAGTTTCGAGAAGATCCGCGGCGCGATGTTGAGACCGAAGGGAAGTCTGTCGAACATGAACACACGATCGGAAGTCTGAACGGCCAAGAATCGCTGGAAACGAGGATGGATAGGAACGTGCCAATACGCATCCTTGAGGTCCAGCGACACTACCCACGACAGAGGTCGCAGGGCCAGTCGTACCTGGTGCACCGTCAGCATCCGAAACCGTGTGTTCACGATGTGCCCGTTGAGGGCCGACAGATCCACCACCGGTCGCATCGCGTCGCAGTCCTTCTTTGGTACCAGAAAGACACGGGAGAGGAAAACCGGTTGACCGGCTTTCACCTCCTTGACGATTCCCTGCTCGTGCATGGACGTTATCACGTCGGCCACCTCCGAAGAGACAGGCCGGCTTCGTTGACAAGAGCTGAGTGGGGGTCTGGACTTCCATCTCCAGGTTAGACCCCTCCGTGCAATCTTCCGCCCCCACGTCCCTCGCGGCCATCGAGGGGCGCAAGAGCGAAAACAACCTGTGGGAGCCCCCGAGATGAGGTGAGCGACCCTTTCGGCTAGGCGAGAAGGAGAACAAGGAGGAGACCGACCCGGAGAACCTACAAATTTTTTGACGTGGAGGGTCTCTCGGTACGGTCCCTGCGGTCATAAGAGCCACGTTGACCTCCCCTACCCCCCCCACCTCGTCGAAAAGGGCGGGTCACCCCATCCCCTAGCCGTCGCGTGTCTGACCCCGTCGAAGTGCGGCCGGAAGTGGAAGGCTGGCCAGCCCCTTCTCGGCGGGGATGAAAGGGAGCAGGATCAGAAGTGCGAGGCGGAACCGACGCTCTGGCCGGCAACTTCCCTTTCCTGCGCCCTTTCTTGGCGGCAGCACTGGCGGCAGCACCCCGAAGAGGACCGTCAGAAAGACGGGACTGAGAAGACCCTGGTCGCGACACAGCGCGTCTTTGCGTGTCGTAAGCAGGGTCCGCCGACAGAGAAGCGTAGCGTTCCCAAGCATCCTGCGCAAAAAGCCCCGTTGTATAGAGCTCAGAGTACAACAAACCCTGACGAATATCCAAGGGGGCTTTCCGGCAGAACGAGGACCTTACCGTCTGGCGTTGTCGAGTTGCCTCGCACAAAACCGCCTTCAGCTCGGGAACCAAAGACACCGCGAGCTGAAGGTGGATCCGCCGAACGTGGTCCAAACCCTCGCGAAGATCGCCCGGTGCAGTCGCCTCGATAAGCCTCAGGTGGTGAATAGACGTCTGGAGGGAACCTAAAAGACAAGATAATAAGTTCGCCACCCTCTGTCAAAAGGTAAAATCCCTGTCGACAGAGGACTTATCTGGGTGAGAGAAGAACGGGTTAGCAATAGCACAAATTTCAAGTTTGGGCGCGCTGATCCAGGACCAGAACTTGCCGTCCAATCCGCCGACAGATACAAGAGGAGGCAAAAGCAGTGATGACTCCGGGGGAGGGACTGAAACAGATCTGTCGACGGAACGGTTGGCGAATTCTAAGGCCTCAGCAAACCAGGCCTCCAATGGGAGAGGGTTATCGAGCACGACGGCTAAGCCAGGCTTACCGTCGTCGCACAAACCCGTCCCATAGGAGGACAGTCCCGTCAACACAGCCAGGGACTGAACATCCTGAAGGATGTCCTGGCGGCTGAAGTCTGACCAGAGCTTAGTCCGAGGAGCAGACGGGGGCTTTGGCTTCACCGAAAAGTACTGAAGGTCAGTCCTCGTCGGGTAAGCCCGCACCTCCACGTCGGCCACCTGACCATCCACCCTGATCGCCCTGAACTGCATCTTATAATTAATTTGCACCGACCAGTCCGAAGGTAGGGCCCTCTCACCTGACGGGAAGCCGGTAGCACGCCCCGGGTGGGAGGCCTGCACCCCCTTCCAAACAGCCAAGGAGCCATAGAGGAGCGGCATAGTCCGCGATGGGACCTTGGCCTTCTGGATGGGGGGCAAGCGCGGACCCTGCCCTAGCAGACGGAGAACCCCCGCATGGGAGACAGCAGGGGCAACCACCTGAGCTAGGGCTGGAGCAGTACTAGCCGACGACCGGGCAGGCGGAGAAGCAGGGCGAGAAGGAATGTGGTCCACTGCAGAAGGGAGGGGGACCAAAGCAGGGGTAGGTTGGGTGAGGCGCTGAGGTTGTGTCACCGCCAAGAAGCGCGATAAGAGGGTGTCTTGCATCACCTCCAAGCGCTCGTCGATGTGTGACACAACCCACCCCTGCATAGCCGAAAATTGATCCGAGAGAGGTGACCCCCCCGAAGATTGTTCGGCCCGCAGGGGCGAGCGTGAGCGGGAGCGAGACCCATGACACGAAACAGCAGCGTCGCGGCCCAAAGAAGGCGAGCGACGACGGCCGTGGCGCCCCTGAGGGTCTCGTCCCCGATCACTAACGCCCGAGGGGGAAACATCACCATCCCCCTCTTCCAGCGACACGTCAGCCCCCGAGAAAGGGGACCCCGAAACCTCGCTATACTCCACCGAGTCAAGAGGCGGGGTACCCCCCTGGTGAGCTGGTAAGTGAAGATCAGGGATAGAAGAATGAGGAGGAGCAGGATGACGGGAGTGGGAAGGCTGGCCGGGTGAAAGGAGGTCAGAAGGAGCCGCGGGGGGAAACAGAGCAAGGATCCCCGGGGCTGAGAGAACAGGGCGGCCCGACACCGAGGCGGAGGAGGGAGGGACCTCCACCTTGGGACGAGACCGTGAAGGAAGAATAGGCACCGAAGCAGGAGAAGTAGGAGGAGAAGCAACTACATCCTGGCGGACCCTCCTGGGCAGTGTAGGAGGAGAGAGCAGAGGGCCAGCTACAGCATGAACATCCGCGCGCGTAGAGGACAAAGGAAGAGGACGTCTTTTGTGCAGGGGAAGCGGGCGGAAGGTAGTAGATCCCCTATCCGGAGAGGCCAGGGGAGGGCGCACAGGGGCAGAGCCGCTAACCCCGGCCTCAGGGCGAGAACCATGACGAGGGCGATGGGCGGCGTCAAGGCGATCATGAGGACGATGAGGGGCAGTAGAGGACGGGCGATGAGGCGAGCGAGAGCGTGGACGGAGCAGGGGATCCTCCCGACGATGTGACGACCGGCCACGGGATCCAGGGAGGAGGGCCCGAGCAGGGAGAGGGCCAGGTGAACGGCCTCCAGACGGGTCAGGGATGCCCAGGGCAACGCGGATTCGGTCGTCAACAAAGGCCGGGGAACGGTGGCCCACAGTCCTAATGTGGTGGGAGACCACCGCCCACACTGATTGAAGGGAAGCAGACGCCACTGCCGCGTCTGAGGAACCAGGGTGATGGTCCACCACACTCACCAGGTCCATACACGGGCCACACAGAGCAGGGAGGTAGGCCGTAGAGGACACACATTGCGAGTGGCGTAAGCAGGACCTGTGGCGTTCCAAGCACGGGGAGCCACAGCCCTGGCGAAAGCAAGGCATCCCACCTGCAACGGAAGAACACACACCATAAGCAGCACGTCGATGGAGTAAGTGTAGAGAATGTCCAATAAAAACCAGGGAATGAGCATGGGTAAACAGTAACACACATGCAAATCGGTATCCGTACTCACTTCAAACCGGGAGCACCGAGGTAGGTGAGGAGGGCGGGCGAGGTGGAAGAGCACAAGCAGAACCTGCAAAGATGGAGAAAGTGTTAACCACCACTCAACACCTTACATGCAGGGTCCATAACACTAGTAAAGTGCATACACCAATATAGTATCAGGCAACAATATGACATAAAGGTCAACAGTGAAAGCCAACTATAACCGCAAATTTGCGGACCAATGGAGGCATAACCGTACCGACACAACCCTCCTGCATCTCCGCGGGACCCCCAAGCGATCTCCGCAAATTTGCGGGGAGCCGAAACGTCCCAGAGGACCGAATCGTGCTCTCCGCAAATTTGCGGGACCGGCCGAGATGGTCCGGCGCCGAAAAAGCGAGAGGAGCGTCTAGGGAATACCAAAAAAGGCCCATAAAAATGCGTCATCTCCTTATGGACTCCAAGCGATTATGGCATCAAGCTGAGCAGTGTCTTCCTTGATTATATCCTGACTCAACCGGTCAAGGGAGAGGCAAGGAAGACACACCAGGGGAGAGGAGGCACATCCCCCAGGAACCACCCAACCCACAGAGATAGAGAAAAGCCCATGAGGAGAAGTGGCAGGGAGGGTGGTTTGGCACAAACAGGGGCCCCCGTGAGGTACCCCTGGATTGGGCAAAAAGACTATGAAAGGATGGAGGTGAAACAGGAAGTTAAAACAAAAACCAGTAAATGAAACTGGCGAGAAAAAGGGTGGCCTAGCCGTGAGCAGAGAATGTGTCAGGGGCGAAAAACCCTGTGGTGTGAAGGAGGGGCCCCCGTGGGGTACCCCTGGATATCACGAACCACCTGTCGCCCAGGCCCTTGAGAGGGGGGACTCGGGAAGAACGCTAATAATGCGGCCGACACAAACTCTACAAACAGCACCGCCACCAACTAAATCTCAGATTGTTTACCAACTGTACACCTAGGCTATGAAAAAATGAAAACTCATAGGGGCATAGCAATTCCTGAATGAGAAAACAAGCTAGGCTAAAATAAGCTAAAAGCTAAACTATGCCCAGACTAACAGGAAAAAAGAATATGAAAAGAGAAAGAAATGAAAAAACATAGACGAGGAACGCCAGGCGCCCCCGTACCTTCGGTAGCTATTTCCACACGCCTCTCCATTATACAGACTGAGGAGCCCATTTACGTGTGCCCTAGATCACGTAACATCTGTCTAACAAAAAAGAAGGCCAGATAAGCCGAAACGAACCTAAAACAGGGTGAATTGAAGGAGCACAACAAAAGCGGACTCAACAATGGCGACGCGTGAAAAAATGATGACAAGAGAGGGTCGCTCATACGCACATTCGACAGGGATCTGCACATGACGGAACACGGGATGAGCCTTGAGAGGTAACTAAGGTAAACCCCTTTTTCTTCTCTTCTATGCTTTTTTCACCTTCGGTGGTAGTTTTGGTTAATGTACAACGTCTCCTAGAGCAAGATAAGGAGTAGACTCTAGACGTTTTCTTTTTAACCGCGGTTGGAATGACGACATTGCAGTCAAAATAGACAAGTCGTCATTGCAATTAGGTTAATAGCCTTGACGTTGGATTTGCCAAGACTACTAACAAATGGTGTCACCTGGGGGTGTGGCACACAACCCTAGTAGTAATAGTAGCAGCCCCAAGATGGCCTTTATGTGAACCCCTCAGCATCCAGGTAGTCCCAGGAGCCGCACCTCCCCGGGGATAGGTAGGGTATAGTGATATTCGTTTACCAGGTGTCACCGGGTTTTTAAGGGTTATAATAATAATAATAATAATAATATTTATTCAGTTAGCAATTTACAGAGTTGGTACCACATAGTATGTTACAAATATGACATGTACCAGCCTTGCATAATTCCAACTAAGGATAGCCCAATAAGGCCGTTAGGCGTATTTCCATTGGGGTCCTTGTGGGATTAGGTTAGCATTAATTATATAGCATACTAATGCCATCTTTGAAGCCCATCAAATGTATAACATCTCTGTTTGCATTATTGGATGATAAGTTTTTATTTATTAGTGGTTTTCTCTGTCAATGATGTGAGGGCCTATATGTAATATATGGCCTTAGCAGGGTCCTAATAGCACCCGGTTTAACCTTATTACTGTCGGCCAAGAACCATAAATTTCCTAGGGGGTACCCTAAATATTTCCTAAGGTACGTCATTGATACGGTGAGAAAGGCAGTTGAGGAGAAGACACAGTGTTTTGAGAGGGTTTTACAGGATGGTAGTGTTGAGGTATGGGAGAGGTACAAGGAGAAAAGGAGAGAGGCAAAACGGAAAATTAGAGAAGCGAAAAAAGATGCAAACGAAAGGTGGGGTCAAAGGCTGAGTGAGAATTTTGAAGAACGAAAGAAGATGTTCTGGAAGGAGGTAAATAAAGTAAGGAAAGGAGGACAAAAGAGGGAAGAGTCAGTGAAAGATGAAAATGGAGAATTACTAGTGGAACCAGTTGAAGTGAGGAAAAGATATGCCGAGTATTTTGAATCTTTGTTAAATGCAAGAGATGGAAGAGAAGTAGTGATTGAAGCAGAGGTGGATGGAGATAGGTTACCCAGGCCACCCAGGTGGCAGGGAATGAATGAAAGGATTGAGGAAAATGAGGTGAAAGAAGCAGTGAAACAAATGAAAGCGGGAAAAGCAGAAGGTTTGGATGGTATTGCTGTGGAGTGTATAAAGAAGGGTGGAGATGTGATAATAGATTGGTTGGTGAGACTTTTCAATGTGTGCTTTGCTGTGTCAATGGTACCAATAGGCTGGAAGAGTGCATGTATTGTGCCGTTGTACAAAGGGAAGGGAGATCGGCAGGAGTGTTCAAGTTATAGAGGTATTAGTTTATTGTCAGTGGTTGGAAAGCTGTATGGCAGGGTGTTGATAGAGAGGATAATAAAGTGTACGGAAGTTGCAATAGGAGAAGAACAGTGCGGTTTTAGGAGGGGAAGAGGGTGCGTGGATCAGATGTTTGCAGTAAGACAGTTATGTGAGAAGTATTTAGAGAAGCATAAGGAGATATTTTGGGCTTTTATGGACTTGGAAAAAGCGTATGATCGTGTGGACCGTGAAGCAATGTGGAAGGTGTTAAGGATTTATGAAATAGGAGGAAATTTGTTAGAAGCAGTTAAGAGTTTTTATGAAGGGAGCAGAGCATGTGTGAGAGTAGGAAATGGTGAGTTGAGTGAATGGTTTGAGGTAAAGGTAGGTTTGCGACAGGGTTGTATTTATTAGTGGCCCCTCCATCATTGACGATTATGCCTATTACATAAGGCACCCTCTTCAAACACTCATCCGCCGTAGTTTTGAATATACCGCGCAGAGCATACAAAATTTGAGGAGCCTTCATCATGAGCGCACGCAACCTCACTCATGGTTCAGTCATTATGAAATTGGGTTCTCACTACGAAAAAACTTTGTAACAAATAAAAAACAAAAAGAAAATAAGAATAACTATTCATAAGCTTTCCATGTACTCGTGGATGTACTTGTGTGGATCTTTGACCAGACGCCGACTCAGGCGTCATTCTTCCTTCTCTGCGCTGCGCTCAACCAACCCGGACGTGCCTCCCCACGCTCCGCTCGTTCCGCATTTGTTGCATCCTTAGTGAGTTTTTTCTCATTTGGTTACTCCGGGATGTATCGAGTAAGGTTAGGATATGCGTAGCAGGAGGGTCCTGGGCGGGTTGCCCGCAGTGCAGTGTAGTTTGGGGCATCTATTTCGGGTGTACCTTCGTGGTCCTGTTGTGGACATGTGAACTTTTTCACGGTTAGCTAGCTTTGTGATGCAGGCGGCTTTCATTACGCGTTATTATTGCTGCCTTTTATCTTTCTGATGAGGTAGCTTTTTATTCTCTGACGTTCCCAGCGTATTTTTCTTCACTTAGTGAAGTTTTTTCTGGGTCCCGAGTCAGTTCTTCCCTTTACCGGGAAGTGTTTGCTACAGTGGTGTGTTGACGGTGGTTCCTGTTGTGATATAATTCAGTGCTTTTTGTTTATATTACATGTTTACTGTGTTTTTCCGTCTGCTTAGGCCTAGCCAGCCTCTCGTAGCTTTGCGACATGCACAAGTGTTGTTGATTTATGTTATAAATATGTACTACTGTGTCATGTGTGTCCTGGTTTAGTTGTGTATTGGCTAATTCCACGGACTATATATGTGTCCTGGTTTAGTTGTGTATTGGCTAATTCCTCGGACTATTGTTGTGACCTGGGTTAGTTGTGCTTTGGCTAATTCCACGGTCTATTTGGTGCGTTCAGATTGAATCTGAACGGGGTGGGTTGCCATTCCCGGCGGATTTTCTCGGTTACACCATGAAAACCCGGCTGGTTGCTGAGTTTTAATCACGCGTGGTTAAAAAAGAGGCTTGTTTTCCCCGACGATTAGTGGCCTGAGGCTCTCCAGGACTGCGTCTCTGTGGTGGGGCCTGTGTTCAGGCGTACTGTGTTTCCCGGCGGGATGGCTTTACCCATTTAACTAAGTGTTCATACGGACACTTGTTGAGTTGAGTTTTCCCGGTTTTTGCAAAGCCAGTAAAACTAGGCTGTTTGTTGATCTTTCCTCCCCTGCGATCTTTTGCAAAGAAGTGGGGATAGGAATTTTGGGGTTAACGTTAAAATTCACACCCGGCGGTTGCACCTTGGGAGGGTAGGATTAACGGATTTGTTTAATTCAGTGAAGTTAACCAGTCATTCGGGGGTACGATACGTATCGCCGCCATTCAACATACGGCGATCTAGAACGCTTCGGGAGAAGCCAGATCTAGCATTAAAGACAGGCTTCCCAGTTTTTGATCTGTGAGATAATACGGGGGCCGGCGTCTTTGAGGGTTTTTTCCAGTAAGAACTTAAAAACACCACTGGGAAGACTGCGTCATTTATAAAAAAGCCATGCTGGTCTTTATATTATGTCAGAGGATATCCATAAATCTTTTGGACAAGTTAAGATATTCTGAAATCTTTAATTACGAACCTGCCGCGTAGCGAGCCGTGATAGTTGTGTATTACGTCTCGTTATCCGGCGGGTTGTCCAAACACTTGTGTTCGAACATGTTGGTGTAGCCTTATGAGCATTAATTCCTGGAAACTTTTTTTTTTCCCAGGGCTGAGTTCCGGCGGAACTTTCGAGAACCTGGAGTAAACCGGGGGTGGGTTCGTGTTTTCCACCAGTCTCTGTCATGGCTACCATAGACCCTGTTTTTGCCTTGTGTATTGCTCCCTCCTGTTCAGGTATCCCTATATTTGCACACACTCATTGCATTAGATGTGTTAAATGTCTAGATCGCTCAAGGGGTTTGTGGGTAACGGGGAACTGTACCTTCTGTACTCAATTGAGTGCCAAAGTGTTGCGGGACAATAGTGGATCCGCGGCGGTCGCTTTGAGGGAGGTCAGGCAGCAATTGTCAACTTATGCTACCACAGTGGCTCATAAAGCGCTGCAATGTGATAATGTAATTCTTTGGGATAAATTATTGATTGAGCACCCCCTTAGTAAACGTACCTCTAGAGTAACTGTACGAAAGTCGGCAAAGACTGGGCAGGGTACAGCACTTTCTCTGGTCCCTACAACTTCTAAGAGACCTCGTGAACCCACGCCCCCGGTGACAGCCTCCACGTCACGGGCGCGGTCCAGGTCCAGGTCGCCCCTCAGACAACAGCCGCCTAGTCACTCCTCTTCACCAACAAGAAAGAGGAGCAAAGAGGAAAAGTCCAAGGACAGTTCTAGTGACAGATCGAAAAAGTCCAAGAGCAGTTCTAGTGAAAGATCTAAGTCACACCGCAGCCACAAATCTTCCAGGAAAGATTCTAAGGAACGAAAGGCCTCCCGGCGTTCGCCGGAGCCTCGTGCCTCACTTTCTGCCTCTACTCCCGACTTATCTAGTGTCCAATCTGATGGGGCGGGAGTGGAGTCAGAGACTGTGGTGGGGGTGTTACCGGCGGACAGGTTACCAATGGATATTATACACTTAGAGTTAGAGAGTTCTGTAGGCAGTGATCGCCCTTTAGAAGAATCTAGTGGGGGCTCAGTGGTGGATGGTGTTTCTGACTCCCAAGGGAGTTCGGGCCAAGGCCTGGGTGTTTGGCGGTATTCCCAACCAGGGTATGACGGCCCACGTTTGGTTCAAGAGCCACAGGTACGGACGGACGTCCACCGGGACGCTGTGATCCCATCATCCATTCCTGATTTAACTTGGCACCACGACGAGGTTCCGGCTTCGGCGGAACCCTCTCATGATGGGCCGGATGACAAGGATGAGGTTGTTGTTGTTGTTCCCCAAGCTACCTGGCCGAACAGCCCCAAGGCCGCGAGCAAGGCCAAGGCCACAACCGAGCGCCCCCACAGACCCCCCCCCCCCCACACACACACACACACACACACACTATCTCACTATCAGAGTGAGAACTGAGTGATCTCTGCCATACCCATAGCTTACTCTGACTGTTCCTTTTACTTATATGTTTTCTAGATCTCAAGTGTTTTCCGTAGATTGACCTCCCAATCTACCAAGATTGGAAGCCAAAGCGTCACATTTTTCCTTTGCCCCTCAACTTTCTCTTCATAATTGCTGAGGGGCACAGGGTCCTGGATGGGGCTTTGGTTTCCCGGGCGTTTCCGCACCCTCCTCAGCTCCCCGCCATGGAGTGGCTTCGGTCACAAGGATGAGGTGTCTATAATCTCTGACATGGAAGTGCAAGAGTCGGGTTCAGTTCTAGACGACTCGCAAGATAGGAATGATTCACCTTTGAGTTCTTCATCCACAAAATTTGTCACGGCGGAGGAAATAGATGGGTTGTTAGTAACTGCTCTCACAAAAAAATTTGGCCAACAGCCGGAGACTCCTACAGTGGACCTGGGAGCTCCCATGACAAGTTCAAGTGTTCGGCCTCTGATCGCTTCTATTGCTTTGACCAAGATTCCGCACCCTCCCCCTATGTCACCTAATATAGTCGCTAGGCCTGCTTCGGCGGCACTGACTACTTCTAATGTAAGGGTGGTTACGGATGTGAATCCGCCCCCGTTGGATAAAGCACCGTTAAGAAAGGTAGCTATGCCCCTCTTATACGGTCCAGATGATCCCAACTAAGCCAGAGACAGCACAGCCCACTTTGTCAGGGGAACTTCCAGTGCCACGAGAGTGGGTAATCCAAGGAAATAAATCTAGAAAGTTACGAGCCTTGGATATTGCGGGTAATGTACTTGATGTTAATATTAAGGCCATTCCGAACCATTATCACCATGACTTTTTTGTGTATACAGCTACGCCTGCACTGCCCCCTGCCTCAGCTTCAAAGCTGTTTTCTGACTGGACCAAGCATGACGGTTTTAATGATATAAAAGCACTGTCAGCTCTCACTCCAGAATTAGATTTACAAACGGTCACAGACACAGCCGCTAACCCAGTGTTGAAGGTGGGGCAGTTGGGTCCAGGACCTTGGGTGGAATGGGAAGTAGAGGCTCAGAACTTTGCGACCACCTTCACTTCAAAATCCTCCCACCAGATTCCTCAGGACAGCCATTCTTTGTTCTCTATGCCAGTCTTTTCAGCCGGCGGAGTCCCATCTGCTTTGTTTGCTTTTTTAGCTGCCCCCAAAATCATTCTCTGTGAACTTAAAGATCCTTTCACTACGCCTTCACCAGCTCACCTAGACCGGGAGTTTAGGCTACGAGGGAAGGTGTATAGACTTTTTTCCCAGTACATTGTTACGCACCAGGTGGCGAAATCTATGTTACGATCCACTCAGGCAATCGCGGAAGCGGAAGCCAGACGATCGGTTGAACTATCTCGGCGAATGGTGATGGGCTGGTCTATCAGAGTGAGAACTGAGCAATCTCTACCATACCCATAGCTTACTCTGACTGTTCCTTTTACTTTTATATTTTCTAGATCTCAAGTGACGGCGTCTCTTCCGTGGATTGACCTCCCAGTCTACCTAGATTGGAAGCCAAAGCGTCACATTTTTTCCTTTGCCCCTCAACTTTCTCTTCATAATTGCTGAGGGGCACAGGGCCCTGGGTGGGCTTTGGTTTCCCTGGCGTTTCCGCACCCTCCTCAGCTCCCCGCCATGGAGTGGCTTCGGTCACCCAGGCTTTATTGTGGTCGGCAGTGAGGGTTCTGTGGGGGCGCACGGTTATGGCCTTGGCCTTGCTCGGGGCCTTGGGGCTGTTCGGCCAGGCAGCTTGGGGAACAACAACAACAACAACAACTATCTCGGCGATTACTCCTTCAGACGTCGATTCAGTCGTTGGGAGATATACGCACGGCCTTGCTCGAGGCGGTGCGGGCGAGACAGGATCTCAGGATGTCCCTGGTGAGGAAACTCCCTGATAGAATTGCGAACCAGGTGGTCATGTCGCCGGTGCTAACTCCCTCGTTAATGTCCCCTGATGTGTGGAGAACTGTTTTCAATATGGCTCAGGCCTTTAAGCACAGTCCCACCCCTTCTAAGAAACCTACTTTTAACTTTCCCAAACCCAAGCCAGTCGCAAAAGCTCAGCCGGGTGGGTCAAAGCCCTTTCAGATACCTAAGTCCGCCTCCCCCAAGGTCAGTACAGGTACAAACAAGGTAAGTTTGCAGGTCATAAGGGCCGCAGCTATAGCAGACCAGGCCAGGGCTCGTCTTCTGCCAACGCCGGCCAGTCGGCTAAGCATCCACCACCACCGCCACCACCAAAAAACTAAAGTCTCTCTCACTCCCAGGGCCGATCTCACGGCGGGTGGATCAGAGGGTAGTACAGCCGGCGAACCCTTGTCTGCTAACTGGGTCGTTCCGGACGTGTCACCGCGCATGGCCAGTAAATACTTGGGCAAGGATGCTGGCACGCAAGGGCATCACCTGGCAGTGGCTCCGACGACCTCGTTTACGTCAGCCGACAAAGGCAACTTTAGTTTCTTTAGAGGTGAAGTCCAGGAAATGATCGCCAAGAATGTCATCATCCCGGTTCCTCAAAATTACCCAGTTTTCACATCCAAACTATTTCTAGTGCCCAAAAGGGACAGTGTTCAGATGAGACCAGTCGTAGACCTGTCTTATCTGAACCTCCATATTCACAACATGTCATTCAGGATGCTTACAGTAAACCAGATCAGGCTAACACTTCCGCCGGGAGGATGGATGTGTTCTTTAGACCTGACGGACGCGTATTGGCACGTCTCGGTTAACAAAAGATTTCAAAGGTTTCTGGCCTTAAGAATAAAGCATCAGACTTATGTCTTTCAGAGGATGCCGTTTGGATTGAACCTAGCACCTCGCTTATTCACGAAATTAGTCCAGCAAGCCCTGATGCCCTTGTTAAGGCAAGGGATCACGATTTTATGGTATCTAGACGACTGGCTAGTGGTGGCAGAGACTGAACAAGTATGCATAAATCATGTCAACATAACATTAAAACATGTCAAAACTCTAGGGTTCAAGGGCAACCTGGTAAAGTCAAACCTTGTTCCCTCAAGAGTAGTTCAGTGGATAGGGCTGGTCTGGGACACAGCTACTCTCACTCTGAGTCAGAGTGTGGACAATCGCAACAGATTTCGCAGGAAATTGTTTATGTTCCTTCACAGTCTGACTACGACACGGAGAATCTGGGAGTCTCTGGTTGGCTCTCTCAACTGGATTCAACTAACGGTACGGTAGGGCCGGTTAAGAGTCAAACGTTTAATATTGGAGGGCAATAAATATTTTCCGCTATTGCCGGCGAAAAAATGATGGCCCATACCAAAATTAATCCACAACTTACTAGCGGTCTGGGCGAAGAGGGAAACATTGCACTCAGTCATGTCATGGACCTCTCCTCCGCCGACGGTATGGGTAGACACGGATGCGTCAGGAATGATAGGTTGGGGCTTTCAATCAAACCAAGGGCACCAGGGTCAAGGGCTTTGGTCCCATTTAGAAATCTCCCACATCAATGTCAAAGAATTACTAGTCCCCTTATATTTCCTTCAGGCTCACGGCTCTACTTTACGGGGCAAGGCGGTGGCCTTCAGAATGGACAATCTGAATGCAGTTCACTGTATTCAGAAACAAGGGCCGACGAGATCTCGGGGGTTGCTAAACGTGTCGGAAGAGATTTTTATTCTAGCCAACAGGCTGGACATTCAGCTTCACGCATCTTACCTCCCAGGCGTAGCAAACGTCTGGGCAGACGCTGTCTCGGAGACAGAGCACAACAGTAGAATGGGCGCTCAAGCAAACCATTTTCGACCAAATGGTTGCGAAGCCTTACCATCCACAAGTGGATTTGTTTGCGTCAGAGGAGACTCACAAACTCCCACTGTACCTCACCCGCCGGACGATAACGCCGGCGGGCGGGCTAGATGCACTGGTGACAGACTGGAACAGGTGGAGTTCCATTTATCTGTTTCCGCCGCCAGATGCGTCTCTAATGTGCCACGTAGTAAACAAACTACAGGATTATCGAGGCGTAGTCTCGCTAATCGCGCCCCTGTGGCCGGCGCAGTTGTGGTACCAGCAATTGAAGACGTGGTGCCCGGACCCGGTATCACTCCCGGTAGGGTTTTTCCACTTAGACACAATTGGCAACCTAAAGACCTCGCTGACTTTTGCATTATGGACATTCAGGAGGCCAAATGGCTAGCACCATATGGTAGAGACGTGACCAATAAATTCATGAATCAATATACCCAGTCTACTAAGCGACAGTATCAATCGCATTGGCAGGCCTTTACTTCTTGGATTATTAGAACAGAACAAACTGTGCCCTCGGTGGCTTTGGTTTTTAATTATTTAAATTATCTGTTCGAGCAGAAACGTTTGTCTGTAGTGACGTTAAAAAATCACTTAACGGCGATTAGGATACCGTTTTTGGATCTTACCGGTCTCTCCATTCCAGTTGCGGAGGAAAAAGGTTTTATGAGGGCATGTTTTAAACTCCGCCCACCTCCCCGTCAGCTCATGCCTACCTGGTCTCTGGACAAGGCATTGTCTTTACTTCATTCCTGTCTGTACCAAAATACTGCAGATTTTACATTAATTTTAAAAAGGGCAGTATTCCTTATGGCCTTGGCTACCGGGAACAGAGTATCTGAGCTGGCGGCCATGAGCAACACACCTAATTGCCTCAGGTTTTGTAGGCTTAATGAGTGTATTCACATTGCACCTTCCCCAGGGTTCATAGCCAAGAATGAGCACAGTGAACACGTGTTTCCAGAATTCACGGTGCCGGCGTTGAAAAGGGGAAAGGTGCACCATAATTTATGTCCAGTGCAAGCTCTAACCAAATATTTGAGAGTGGCACCTCTAAATCACCAAGGTGCTTTATGGGTAGCAAGTACGGGTAAGCGCTTGATGAAACGTAGACTGGCTTCTCTCTTGGTCGAGGTCATTAAAGAGAGTAATATCGGCGTTGTGGGTAGGGCCCACGATTTACGCAAGTGGGCGGCTTCGTTACGTTTCCTTAAGAATTTTTCTGTTGAAGATATTACGTCCACACAGTTGTGGGCCTCTAATCATACGTTTTTGACTCGTTACCTCTCAGTAGCTCTAGACAAACCTTCCTTGCCATGTATAGCTTTAAGGCAAAGGGTCTAGGTGGCCCCTAAGTCACTTTTGTTTAATTTCAAGAAAAGGGGGGGGGGTGCAGTCAGTGTAACATAGGACACCCTAGACCCCGCCAGAATATGAGAGCTGTGATACTGTTGATGGGTATTGTGATATTTAAATTTCTCTGTACTATTCATTACAGGAAATTGTGCTAGTACAATTTTAGTACAAACAACAGTGTAGTTGTAAGTAGTTTTTGGGCTGAGAAGCAATCTAATTTAAGCATTGGTTATATTTTGCAAAGTATATCCACTAATTTTATGGGGTTTATATGTGCACATGTAAACTTATAAGTTTTATTTTTCACCACTTAATTTAAGTGGGGTGCCTCGTTAACTGGCGGATCTGTTCTCAGAATCTCAGAGTTAACACCCTTTTTTATCAAGCAGGCTTCTTTGAAGCACGCTCCTGCTTGTACCCCTTTTTGTATAAGTTGTGCTGTATAAAGTTTATGCACCAAATATATATCTTTTACAAAGTAAGAATACTATGTGGTTGTTTGATTATCTGCCTTTGCTAGAGTTATGATATGATTACGAATGTCCCCCTCCAGTCTTAGATATCAGGCATAATCGTCAATGATGGAGGGGCCACTAATAAATTATAGGTTTGACTCCTGCAAGGAGATAAAGAAAACCTAATATTTAGTAGTGGCCCCGTAATTATTGACGACTGGGGCCCTCCCGACCATCCCCTTCCCATTCGTTGATGTATTAACCCGGGAGCTGCGGGGAGACTTAAGAGTTCCCCCGGCGCACTGCGGGGAGACTCTTAAGAGTCAGAGAAAACAAAAATCAACTTTTGACATCGAAATTTTTTTTTTTTTTTTTTTTTTTTTTTTTTTTTTTTTTTTTTTTTTTTTTTTTTGGCCCCTGGGCCATGCAAAATCTCAGTCCTCTACCTCCCCTCCTTCCACACTTTCCTCCTCTCCTTCAGTTATCACCTATTTTCCCTGTTATTCCCTTATTCTGAGGTATATTTTCGTGCTAACATTAGAAATCCGATTGGAGGGTGTGGTCATCACTGATAGCAAGCGAGTGCAAGAGAGAGAGAGAGAGTATCGATCGACTGTGTCTCAGTGGCCTTGGGGGAAATTGGCGGGAAAGCAGATTGCCTCACCCATACATTATACAACTCGCGGGCTATATCTCCGATTTTGACCATCCAAACGCTGTTTTCACTCGTTTTATTGTTGTTTCAGGTTAATACCTTTATAATCAACCCATAATAGGCGCATATGGATAAGTATTAATGCTATTAATGGCACAATGAATATTTTAGTGACTGAAACACCTCAAATACGTCAGCACAGGGGGACGTTTCCAATTACCCCCATGCGCACTTCAGAGGTTAAGGATTTTGGTATACTTGATATGTCAGAGAAGGAAAAATGACGCCTGAGTCAGCATCTGGTCAAAGATCCACACAAGTACATCCACGAGTATATGGATAGCTTATGAATAGTTATTCTTATTTTCTTTTTGTTTTTTATTTGTTACGAAGTGTTTTCGTAGTGAGAACCCAATTTCATAATGACTGAACCATGAGTGAGGTTGCGTGCGCTCATGATGAAGGCTCCTCAAATTTTGTATGCTCTGCGCGGTAGATTCAAAACTACGGCGGATGAGTGTTTGAAGAGGGTGCCTTATGTAATAGGCATAATCGTCAATGATTACGGGGCCACTACTAAATATTAGGTTTTCTTTATCTCCTTGCAGGAGTCAAACCTATAGTAATGTCACCATGGCTGTTTAATATGTTTATGGATGGTGTGGTGAGGGAGGTGAAAAGGAGAACTATGGGAAGAGGATTGGGTTTAGTAGAAAAGAATGGTAGAGATTGGGAGTTGAATCAGTTGCTGTTCGCTGATGACACAGCATTGGTGGCGGATTCTGATGAGAAACTGCAGCGGGTAGTCAAAGAGTTTGGTGTGGTTTGTGGAAGGAGGAAACTGAAGGTGAACGTTAATAAAAGTAAAGTAATGGTGTGTAATAGGGGAGAGCATAGGGTTAATCTAGATGTGAGGCTGGATGGGGAAATATTGGAACAAGTAGAGTGTTTTAAATATCTAGGAGGAACGATAAGCAGGAGTGGAGGTATGGAAGTGGAGGTAAAACAGAGAGTGTGTGAAGGAAGGAAGGTTTTCGGAGCAATGGGAAGTATGTGGAAGACGAGAAATCTCGGAGTGAAAGTAAAAAGTGCACTGTATCAAGGAATTGTTGTACCAACAGTGATGTATGGGGCTGAGACATGGGCTCTGAAGAAAAAGGAGAAAAGAGGGCTGGATGTGATGGAGATGAGCTGCTTGAGGATTATGTGTGGAGTTACTCGTAGAGACAGATTGAGGAATGAAGAGATACGTAGGAGAGTGGGGCAGCAGGAACATTTGTCAGCCAGAGTGGACAGAAGGGTGCTGAGCTGGTATGGTCATGTTGAACGAATGGGAGATGAAAGGCTTACAAAGAGAATATGTGAGTCAGGTACAAGGGGAGATAGAAGGGCAGGAAGACCCCCATTGAGATGGAGAGACTGTGTAAGAAAGGCTTTGGATGATAGAGGAATGACTATAGATCAGGCAGGGGAAGTGGTGGTGGACAGGAGTGAATGGAGAATGCTTGTGAATAGTTTAGTGAACACGTGGTCATTTGGAGTAAGGGGTCGGGCGCAAGTTGGACTAGATAATAGTCCATCAGGTGCCTGGCCCGGGGAGACGATTAATATGAAGGGTGCACCTGGAAGTGTGGTGGGAGGGCTTGTGGCTTTGGCTCCGCTGCATGTCTGCCTGCCGAGATCGGAACCTCTCCGGGTGGTCGGGGGCCAGGGGAGTGCTGGAGCGACCTTGGTGACCCTGGTCTCTGGGTCTTCTCCTGGATGACCTGGATGTGTGTGAGTTTGTGCTTTTTATCTGTGTTTATTTGTTGTTTTATGTTGTTTTTGTGTTTTCCCTGTTCTTGCTCTGTCTTGAGTCGGCTACCCCCAAAATGGGGATTGGGCCTGAGCATATAGATAGATAGATAGACGTCATTGATGCGGATGCCACTATGAAGGAAATACAGTCAGGTCTCGATATACACGCGTTTTTTATACACGGTTTCGTTTGGACACGGTAACCCCAAAAGTTCCAAAGTCGGCCACAACACGGAAAAGTCGGGATCATACACGGGTGGTGGCCCAAGCCTAGGTATATATAAATTATTAAGAATGTTATTTATGCATCAAATGTCTGTCTGTCTATCTATTTAATGCATCTATCTCCCTTATACTGTACAGTACATAAATATAGCTATGTCTTATTTGGTCTTTTTTTGATCTATGAATCATTTCTAATAGGGTGGAATTGAAAACAATATTATCCTTCCAACACACAAATAATAAAATGAAAAAGAGAGTCAATACAAATGTCTCCTTTGTCTTTTCAGAAACTTAAGTCCGTCTTATATATGTTGGTAATTTATCGATCGCTTGCTCCTAGCAACTCTCTCCCTATCTATCTATCTCTCTAGCATCTATCTATCTCCCTTATACATTTACATAATTATGTCTTATTTGGTCTTTTTGTAATCTATGAATAATTTCTTAAGCGATAGAATTGAAAAATATAATATCCTTCCAGCACATTAACCCGGGAACTGCGGGAAGACTCTTAAGAGTTCCCCCGGCGGACTGCGGGAAGACTCTTAACCCTTTGGCGCACCTATAGTTTCCAATCAAAGTTTTTCCCACTCCCAAAATATATCTCAGCTCACTCAGAGCCAGTTTGTGCCCGGCGATAATTTGTTTCTGTGACGTTTTTATCCACCAAAAAATCCTTGTATTTGGATTAATGAGGTACCATCGGCTTCGTTATTGATTGAACTTGAAGATAACTAAATAAAAACATAGAATAAATACAAAACAACCACATTGGGGCACTCCGAAATAAGAATTGTCAAAACAAAATGAAATACAGTCAGGACCCCCAATACACGATTCCACAATTCGCGAAAACCCTAATACACGAGTTACCCCTCGAAAATAACATTAATTAATTAAGCATTAATTACGCGAGGTGGTACCACAATACACGAATCGAGAGCTAAGAAGGGGCCAAATCCGCTATTCCCGCTTGATACGCGAGCACGTCTACGTTTCGCGAGGCCCAGGAGTAGCTCTGAAAAAAGAAGAAGACGGGCATACGCCTGCCTTCCCTCCCGCTTATCCTCCCTCCCTCCCTCCCACAGTCCCGCTCAAGCGCTCATAGCCGTGCGGAGTGACCAAACGTTTGTAGTGCCTGCCACTTTTTTCGCCATGCCACGCCAATATAAGAAGATAACACACAAAATGAAGGTGGAATTGTTGTTTCGCAAGAAAAGAGGAGAAGGAAACTGTGCAATAGGCTTGTCAGAGTAAACTGTTCGTACGATTTGGTTAGGGAGGGAGAAGTTGGAGAAAATCGTGAAGTCCTACGGTCCTAGTCCTAGCCTATCTACTACTAATTTTAAGGTAAGGTTTCATATTTTTATTCATTGTTCTTCTTATATATAAGATATAGACTGTACTGTAGAGCCAAAAATGTCGAAAATAGGGCCAAAAATTTCGAAAATAGGCCATAATTGAGAGATGTCACCCAATCTAATTATTCCCATTTAAAGTTAGTTCCACAATACCCGAATTCACAATACGCGATGCCTCCTGTCACCCCTATTCTCGCGAATTGGGGGTCCTGACTGTACCTTATCTCCAACTCGCACTAGCTCAAACTTTTGCCCACAACATTTTTGATTTGCATACATATATGGAAGCGGAATTTAATGAGGATTCAACTGGTACCTTCAGAATTACTATAAACCAAATAGTTACTGAGATACACGAATAAACGTGAAAGTATCGAAAAACAGACTGAGCTGTACTCTGCTCCCTTCTCAACCAGCCGTGAGTAAACCGTTAAACTGAGGGGGTTGCCAATTGTACCCATTGAACTAGACTTAATACTTAATATCTATGCCAACTACATATGACGCGCTTCAGACGAAAACTAAATTTTTGGCGAATATTTTTAAGTTTAATGACTCTTAAAGAGTCATCGTGCACCTAGGAAAAAAATACCTAATGACTCTGAACGAGTCATCGTGTGCCAAAGGGTTAAGAGTCAGGGAGAAAAAAAAAAAAATTGCCCCTGGGCCATGCCAAATATCACTCCTCCACCTCCCCTCCTTCCCCAGTTTCCTCCCCTCCTTCAGTTATCACCTATTTTCCCTGTTATTCCCTTTTCCTGTGGTCTATTTTCTAATATTAGCGAGTTGGTAGCAGGGCGTTGTCATCACTGTTAGCAAGCGAGTGCAAGAGAGAGAGAGAGAGAGTATCTGTCGGGAATTTAGATAAAGAGGTTAAATTACATATCACTGGTACATGAAATATCCCAACAAATAGTTATAATATAATTACCAACGACGTAGTCGATGGGTGTAATCCAGTCCCCCACACACGGCTAATTCAATTGCATGATATGTAGGAATGTTCACATAATACAATATCGATACAATGAACTTAGCTTAGAGGACTGGTGATGTAGGACTGTTGTTATAGATTAATATTTGTAGCACATGGTGAACTGTGGGTTGTGTCAGAGCCGGGGGGGGGAGATGTTGGCTGTATGGTGTTGATTGAGAGACTAAAGGGCCGGCGTCCGATCGCTTCGCGAAATTACATATGGCTGCCGGCTCATAATTATAACCCATAACTTGGTTTCATGATACATCTAGAGCTGATGTAGATATTTATACATTACAGTTAATATTTAACCTATACTTAAGAATAAACTACAATACACAAAGAACCAGCCGAAATCGTACAAGCGATACGATACCGCCAAATTCAAATGTCCTATTGGACCTAAAACTGTCGGGATCATTACCCTATTCCCGACATATTGCCCGCCACCAAAAATGATATACAGTAGCTATATACAGAAAACAAAAAAAGGATATCGAAGTCAAAGATCACCTTGTTTGATCTTTGATCTCCAAAGATCCACGGAACTCATAGCCGCCCTCCTTTTGGGACGAGCGCCACCTGAAGCCTGAGGAGGATCATCCTTCTCATCATCAGCTGCCCCACCTTGAGGAGCACTGTCACCAGCACTCTCCCACGGAGGGGTATCAGTAGAGAAGCCAGGATCATCCAGCAGTTCTACATCCTGCTCCAAGGGATATAACCTTACGACTGGGCGAGTAGTAACCCCAGTCGAAGTTCGTATTCTAGCAACCCTTATAAGACCATCAATGCCCTGGAACAAATCGATAATCCTCCCAAGCTTCCAAAATAACCTAGGACGCTCATCATGAATCAGGACGATATCCCCGATACGAGGCCATCGTTGATTCGTCCCTTTGATCTTATGAGAGTGACGTTCGCGAAGAGACAACAAATATTCTTGGGTCCACCGTTTCCATAGGTCGTCGGACACCTTGTTTACATACTGGAAGCGACGACGTGTGGCGTCAGCATTGCCGAACGTAGGGTCATGCAGATCTTCGTCATTTACGGACGATCTAGGAAAGGTATTAAGGGTTCGTCCACGTGTTAGCATAGAAGGCGAAATGGGTAAGAGGTCATCAACATCTGCCGAGGTATAGGTCAAGGGCCTGTCGTTGACTGACATCTCAATTTCTATTAAGATGGTTTGCAGCTCCCGTCTGGTCACCAGTGCCCTTCCTAATACCTTCTTCATGGCAGATTTGACGATACCGATTGTTCTCTCCCAAATTGCCCCGAACCATGGTGCACGTGCTGGTATAAATCTCCATTGACAACCCTTCCCAGTGAGGGTAGCCACAACCTGCGGGTCATCCATTAAACTCTGAAGATATTTAGAGGCCCCGACACAACAAGTCGCATTATCGCTCATAATAATTTGAGGGAAACCATTGCGGCCTGCAAAGCGTCTTAGAGTATGCAAAAACCCCTCACTGGATAGGTCGTCAATCAATTCAATATGAATTGCTCTGGTTACCGCACATGTGAATAGGACGGCATATACCTTTATGATATTACCGGGCGATTCTCTAACTTGAATCGCTCCGGTGTAGTCTACCCCGGTTACCTGAAATGGTTCAGTCCTTTGTACCCTGAACTCAGGCAAGGGAGGTAGATCAACTGGGGAGTAAGGCTTACCCTGTAATCTTTTACAGATAGTACAGCTATTGTGGATCCCTTTAATTGCTTGTCGCATCTTAGGGATCCACCAACGTTGTCGCATATACGCCAGAACATAATTTACGCCAAAATGTAGGCAGGTCCTATGGCATTGGCGAATCAACAGTTTGGTAATCAAATGAGAGGAGCTAAGGAGGACAGGATAATTCGCAGAATCAATAATGTCCGCCTTTTGTATCCTGCCTCTACACTTAATTATGCCTCCTTCCATATATAATCCTAGCTGCCTCATTAAGTTAGAGGGTTTGGCCTTTGACTCCTTGCTCAAGATTCTTGGAGTCTGATATGCTTCGAATCTTCACTAAGGAAAGACCCGTGAGCCCGACTTCTCATGTTGTTAATGAAGCGGTATATCCATGCAAATACCCGTATTACTTGATCATAGCTGCCGTAACGTTCCCACTCTACCAACTTGTTATCCTGATGTGTAGTACTCACATTCGAACTACTTAACACATCATCTTGGGGCCAACATGAAGGATCAGATATGCATTCCCTGAAATCCTGAGGCCATTCAGTTGGAGATATAAGCCATGGAGGTCCATGCCACCAAATAGAGGACGACATAAACTGTTGCGTCGAGATCCCCCGGGAAATTATGTCACTGGGGTTATCCCTGGTGCTCACATAGCGAAATTTAGCTGTAGGAACTAAGTTATGTAGCTCATCAGTGCGATTAGAAACATAAACAGGTAACACTTTCTGGCTGTGTACCCATGAAAGTGCTATTTGACTGTCGCTCCAGACATAGACGTTATTAATCTGTAGTATGTCTGTATAAGCATCCAGTGTAAACTTTATTAGACGAGCAGACAGAAGCAATGCAGTAAGTTCTAATTTAGGAACAGTAATCTTCTTTATAGGGGCTACTTTGGCCTTCGCTATAGCCAGTTTCGCTTCACTACCATTGCATATGTATATGGCAGTACCGTACGCACTATTACTAGCATCAGAAAAGGCATGTAGATCCACCTGTTGACCACCAATACCCTGATGATTAAGTTGGACCTAGCAACATGTGGAAAGGTCCGACCGAATCAACCGCCAAGTATCTTGTAACTCAGTCGGGAGGGGCGTGTCCCAATCTAGTTTTAGCCGCCACAGTTGCTGTAAAAACATACGAGCACGGATAGTTACAGGCAGCAAAAACCCTAGGGGATCAAACAACCTCGCTGACAAGCTTAAGCAGTTTCGCTTGGTCATAAGCTCACTGCCGCATGGGGTGTGACAGAAGGATATACAATCTGTGGTAGTGTCCCATTTGTGGCCTAAAAACTTCACCTCACTATTCTCAGTAGCAACACCGTCAGAAGCAAATTGACCTTTCAAAAGATCACTATTAGTGGCCCATTCTCTCAAGTATAGATGAGCCTTGGCAAATATATCGCGGATCTCCCAGCATTTCTTGAGCAATAAATCTTCATGGTCTCCAGTGCCTTAAAGATTGTCCACATAGATCCCCTGCTTGATCTCATTCTTGAAGTCAGGATCTAGTCCAGCCTCCTCAAGATGTCGCAAGATAGTAGCGTTGAGAAGGAACTGGGAACAGGTCGCCCCGAATAAGACAACTCTGAACCTGTAGACCAGATACTCTGAATCTAGATCCATTGGGTCCCGTGGCCATAAAAATCTTGTCGAGTCCCTGTCTTCACGATGGAGTTGAAGCATCAGGAAGGCCTTCTCAATATCGGCGACCCATGCAAACTGATGACATCTGAAGCGCAACATAATTTGCGCGAGATCAGAGACCAGGAACGGACCCGTGTACAGACAATCATTCAGGCTATAGGAGCGATCACTGGATTTAGCAGAGCAGTCATACACAATACGAACAGGAGTGGTGGAACTGTCCTTTTTAATCCCATGGTGAGCAAGGTAATGGATGTTATCCCCATACTAACCGAGATCTACTCTCTCCACAAATCCACGTTGTACCTGCTCGTTTAAAACTGCCGCATAAGTCTCGCAATAATTTGGATCCTTGACAAACTGCTTCTGAAGGCCACGTAACCTACCAAGTGCTAGATGGAAATTAGTAGGTAATTTACTCTTGTTATCATTCCAAGGGAGCCTTACCACATACTGACCCCTGCCAGAGTCATACGTTACAGTCTCTTCATACGAGCTTAACGCTAGCTTGGACTCCCGATCAAGTTCATGTGGGTCAATTCCAATATTGTCCAAGTCCCATAGCTTATCTATATCAGTACATGTATTATCAGGCACATTTGGCCTAATATATTTATCTATGGGGCTTACTGCTACCTTGAGGACCGTAACCACCTCCACCTGTGTGTCTTGAGAGGAAGTGGCATAGGATCCAGAAATGGCATACCCTTGGATCGTGGGGAGCATTATAAGCTTATCTACCCGCCGATATCCAGGGTGAACCAGGTCGTAGTAATAATCAGCTCCGACCAGTAGCATAATACCATTGTTAGCAGAGAGTTGATCATCAGCCAGTTTATAATCCTTGCTTCTGAGATATTTCAAAAGTGGTTGAATCTCTGATGCTATATAGAAACTGGGTAGTGTGTCGATCACAACAGCCTTGATGGGACATACCTTTCTTCTACAAACATAGGAAATCTCCACGATATCATAGTCACTGGAATCTATTTCACCAGTGAAACCATGGAGATGCAAATTCTCTTGACCCTTGCTGGTACACTTGAGCTGGGGTAATGATGACCGCAGAACGAATGACCTCTGTGAGCACTGGTCAAGTAAGGTGCGCGTCATTATAGTATTATTATTACTCCCCACTACTGGCAGTATCATAGTAGGAAGCAATTGACATTCTCGAGAAGCAATGGACATGGCAGATACTTTATCACCCTCGCTCTTACCTTTCTCATGTGACTCTTTGGGGGTTCTCCCCTTTTCTTTGCCGTCGTGCCGATCAGAATGGGTGCAAAGGGAAAACCAATGTTTCCCCTTGCAATACTTACAAGGTTTGATGTAGGAATTGGTGCAATTACTGTTGAAGTGGTCTCTTGCCAGACAGCTGGTACATACCTTAAGCGATTTAGCCTTGCCAATCTTCTGTGTAGCCTTAGGATACTTAGGACACTGGTACCACAGATGACCGTGGACACTGCACAACTTGCAACCTAATGATATTGGCCTTTTCTGTTTAGGAAAAGTCTGTACCGGGAAAGCTGCAGTAGATGGCGACATCTCCACTTGTCGGTAGTGTCCAGTACTCTCCATATTGAAGACTTCAGTCTGGTACACCTGCACCAACGCTTCCAAGTTTAGTGGAGAGTCGCTTAGTTGTCGTCTTACGATTTCCCTTAGGGGAGAGGGTATCTTGTTCAAGATACTTACACTAAATATCTCCTCCTTGGTGATGGCCATTGTCTCCATAGCTCGGAGGAGGCTCTCAAAGGAGGCATAGTACTCCTTTAGGTCCGCCACATCATAGGATGGAGGATCTAGTGTAAAGAATTTGGTAATTAACGCGGTCTTGATGACTTCCTCTCTCCCGTAAGTTCTCTTCAGCAACTCCACTGCAGACTCGTAGCTTGTAGCTTCTAGCTTATACCCACCGATCACCTTCAATGCCTCCCCTTTCAATTGACCACGGAGATATGGGAACCATTGGATGGATGTGAGTGTTTTATTATGTTGGACTGAACACTCAAAGATATCCCAAAATCCAGTCCAGGTAGCCGAATCCCCGGAAAAGGTAGGCAAAGTAAGCTTCGGCAGGTTAAAACCAGTCGCCTTTGGTGTACCGGTATCCTTAACAGAGGTTGATTCTTGGGTGGAAGATAGTCTGGCTAAGGCTGTATTAACGTTCTCAAAGTACTCAAGATCTGCCGACATTTCTTCTTCCACATCGTCAATAATTGCCAATAAACCATATATATACCTGCTGAGCATAATTATCGTAAGTGGCTAGCGATTTAGTAACAGTAGCAAATTTACCCTTAATCTGATCAGCCGTGGCACTTAATAAAAATTCATCAAGATCTCTTAAACACCTATTTAAACTTCCCTTCATCCCTCCCTTAAGAATCTTAAGTTTCTTTAAATCTGTCATCGTTAAGTCTATTAGGCTATTAACTCTCTAAACTATAAAGCAAACTATTACACAAATTAATTTAAATTAAAAAATGTGGCAATAGCATTGCCACTCCCAATTTGGAAACGGTCATTAGGCTACTAGCTGCAGTAGGAAGAATTAATTGAATAAGAAATTGAAAAGTAGCAGAAACAAACTAGGGCTAGAGAAAGAAGGGTAAATGAAAAGAACTGTCTAGGCTAGTATTAGGCCTAGCCCAGCTGCCCATCCCACAATCATGAGGTCTGTTGGCTGTCAATCGCTTAGGAATCAACAGAGACCGAACCCCATGACCGTAATTAGGCAACTAGGCTATAAAATTTAATTAAACGAGTCACATGAGAACCCTCCCCACTGGCAAAATTAAGAAAAAAGAGTCTCATAATGACAAAACACAATGAACACCACAGGCACACTACCAAAGCGAAATGAACAGCTACCTCAGACACCTGCAGGCCTAGTCTGCCAAGCCTAGCCTAGCCTAACCTATGAGCGCGAAATGGTTTCCGACAAAATTACCCCTACCCCAATATCCAGCTCAGCCATCCCACCAAAAAACGCCAAGGATCACACGCCCAAAAAAAACTGGAAACTAGCCCCATAAAAGATAGGGACGGCGCCTAAATGGAAAAAAAACATGAGGGAAGAAGCTGGGTCTATACTAGGGAAAGGGCAGTCGGCCCAACAATGCGCGAGGCGGCAGCCATTTGTAAGCCCACAAGCGTCAAGGAAGTAAACAAAACGGTACTACGGTAAGGAAGCCTTAGGGCACGAAGGACCATTATTTGTCGGGAATTTAGATAAAGAGGTTAAATTACATATCACTGGTACATGAAATATCCCAACAAATAGTTATAATATAATTACCAACGACGTAGTCGATGGGTGTAATCCAGTCCCCCACACACGGCTAATTCAATTGCATGACATGTAGGAATGTTCACAAAATACAATATCGATACAATGAACTTAGCTTAGAGGACTGGTGATGTAGGACTGTTGTTATAGATTAATATTTGTAGCACATGGTGAACTGTGGGTTGAGTCAGAGCCGGGGGGGGAGATGTTGGCTGTATGGTGTTGATTGAGAGACTAAAGGGCCGGCGTCCGATCGCTTCGCGAAATTACATATGGCTGCCGGCTCATAATAATTATAACCCATAACTTGGTTTCATGATACATCTAGAGCTGATGTAGATATTTATACATTACAGTTAATATTTAACCTATACTTAAGAATAAACTACAATACACAAAGAACCAGCCGAAATCGTACAAGCGATACGATACCGCCAAATTCAAATGTCCTATTGGACCTAAAACTGTCGGGATCATTACCCTATTCCCGACAGTATCGATCGACAGTCTCTCTCCAGAGGTGGAGAAAAGTGGTGGGCTGGGAGGTTGCCTCAGCCATACATTGTGTAACTCCCGGCCTGTATCGCCGATTTTGACCATCCAAACGCTGTTTCCACTTGTTTTATTGTTGTAACAGGTTAATACCTTTATAATCAACCTATAATAGGTGCATATGGATAAGTATTAATGCCATTTATGGTAAAATAAATATATTAGTGATGGGAACAGCTCAAATACGTCAGCACAGGAGTGTGGTGTCTCATACCCCCCATGCGCACTTCAGAGGTTAATATACAAGAAATAAGAAATTCAACAAAAAGTATCCCCATCTTCTCTCCAGACAGCCGGAAGATTTGTGATTTATTTATTTATTGTTTTTTTTCCCACGGTATATGTTCGCCTTGACTCTCTCCCTAGCCTATCTATCTATCTCTCTAATGCGTCTATCTATCTCCCTTATACATTAACATAATTACAGTGCACTCCCTGTATCCGCGCCTAAGTCGTACCACGTATTTTCCGAGGATACGCGATTTCGCGGATACTTGGGCAGTGTTTAACATAGGTTTCAATGGGAAATAGACTTAGGTCTTACCAAGCTCACCCATCTTGGACCCTCAAATACACTATTTTGACCTACCTAATGACATTAATATGTACCCAATGATTAAAGGATACTCACTTTGATCCACAACGACTGTTCCACTGCTCCACTAAGCTCCAGGTACAGTCCAAAGCAGTGGACATCAAGTACATTCCAAGGGTAAATCTAGGTGTCACTTGTGCCATATCATCATCCCCTCCCTTATGAACTATTCTTAGAACCCCTTTAACCCCTCCTGCCCGGTTGTCATTTTATAATGACACCACGGCAGATGGGCAGGTGCCCGGGTGACCTTTTAAAATCTGTAAGCTTGAAAGCCTATTAACCCGGGAACTGCGGGAAGACTCTTAAGAGTTCCCCCGGCGGACTGCGGGAAGACTCTTAAGAGTAAGGCTATTCAAAAATCCATTTAACCCTTCCTCCCCGGGCTGTCTTACCCAATGACGGTCGCCCCTACCCGGGCGATATGGCCGAAAAACGTCTAGGCCTAGGCTATCGTATTTATGTTTATTTTCACTGCTAGAACTTTCCCACTCATCTATAATCGTAGTGCGGTTTTCAATCTGTATTTTGGCATTGAGTAGAGCTCTGTAAGTCAATGGTTCAGTTGTGATGACGATTTCAGTGGAGCCAATATTGCAGAGATGTTGCCAATATGGGGGCTTTTTAGACACTAATTTCGTCATGACGTCAGAACAATAACATTGAGGAGTCTTCTCCTTCTTGTTTTCGGAGGAGCGGTGACGAACGCTTGGGTTTGTTGACATACGTCGTACGTACGGCGTTCGGACCAAGCTTAATTAGGCTATTAAGCTCATGCCTTAGATAAGGCATACCGGGTAGTGGCCCTTCTTTCGTGCTGTCCTTACCTAATGCAGGCTGGGTAGGAAGGGTTAAAACACCCCATTTTTTTTTTTTTTTTTTTTTTTATTGCCCCTGGGCCATGCCAAATATCACTCCTCCACCTCCCCTCCTTCCCCACTTTCCTCACCTCCTTCAGTTATCACCTATTTTCCCTGTTATTCCCTTATTCTGTGGTATATTTTCGTGCTAACATTAGCGAGTTGCAAGCAGGGCATTGTCATCACTGTTAGCAAGCGAGTGCAAGAGAGAGAGAGAGTATCGATCGACAGTCTCTCTCCAGACGTGGGGAAAAGTGGTGGGAAGGGAGGTTGCCTCAGCCATACATTATGTAACTCCCGGCCTGTATCACCGATTTTGACCATCCAAACGCTGTTTCCACTTATTTTATTGTTGTAACAGGTTAATACCTTTATAATCAACCTATAATAGGCGCATATGGATAAGTATTAATGCTATTTATGGTAAAATAACGATGTTAGTGATGGGAACAGCTCAAATACGTCAGTACAGGATTGTGGTGTCTCATACCCCCCATGCGCACTTCAGAGGTTAAGCATGGTTTGAAAGCTGTGCGTCGAACCGTATGTAAACAAGCCGGTCGGAGCGACGCGCACCTTCCAAAACAAGAAGGAGAAGTCCGACTTTTGTTGTTATTGTTTTGGAGAACAAGAACAAGTCTTTGTTATTGTCTGATATTGCTAACATTGCATCGAATCTCTCTCCACGGAAATCGTCATCACAACTGAACCAGTTGACCTAGAGAGCTCTGTTCAATGCCAGTTTACAGATACGAAATGGGGCTATGTTTTGAGATGTGTGTAAGTTCTCTAGCAATTAAAATAACAAAGATAGGACTAGCCTATTACAACGTTTTTCGGCCATATCCCCCGGGCTCTCAGTGCTGTCATTTAGAAGGCGAGCCCGGGGAGGAAGGGTTAAGAACCAATTATAACACATTAATCAAAAATTTTATCTAAAAAAAAATTATTAAACATGATTTTCTTCACTTTATCCTCAACCAATGAACCATTCTTAGAACCACTTAGAACACATTAAACCAGATGAATATGAGAAGGAAAAAAATGGCATGAGAGTTCAGTAGCACTAAGTTTTTCTCCCTTATCCAACACTTACACAAGTGATTTGCCTTGTGTGAAAGGGATCTGCCTTGTGTTAGAGGGATCTGCCTTGTATTACAGGGATCTGCCTTGTGTGAGAGGGATCTGCCTTGTGTTAGAGAGATCTGCCTTGTGTTACAGGGATCTGCCTTGTGTTAGAGGGATCTGCCTTGTGTGGGACAATCGGCTTTTTGCAGTCTCCCATATTCTTATGTTCTTATATTTCGCCTTTCTTGGTTAATGGCAGCACTGCTTTCTTCCTCGATCGAGTGAAAATCCGTGGATAACGCATACTTTTTCGCGGATAATCGCCGATAACGAGTAATGGGATATTTAGGGGTGTTCGCGGATAGCAAGGATCGCGGATACTTGGAGTGCGGATAACGGGAGTGCACTGTATGTCTTATTTGTTCTTTTTGTAATCTATGAATAATTTCTAATGCGATGGAATTTGAAAAATATAATATCCTTCCAGCAAGAAAATAAGAAAGTCAACAAAAAAATATCCCCCTTCTTCTCTCCAGACACGCTGGCGCCGGAAGATTTGCGATTTATTTATTTATTGTTGTTTTTTTCCCACGGTATATGTTCGCCTTGAAAGTGTCTACACTACACAAAATGATGGAGAAATATTGTAACATGTTTTTAATTGACATTTGTGTAATTTTTACTGATTATGAGTTGGTGGGAAAAAAAAATCTTTAATTCCATCATATCGGAATTAATTCACAGATTATATAGAGACCAAATAACATACACTTTTAAGTGTGTCCACTAGTTTTGCATTATCAATTAGGGTCATAACTTCTTCTCTACTTTCTGGTCTATTGAATCATAATAAAGAGAGGGAGCGCCCCCGACAATGACAACCAGTCTGATGATGATAGTGATATGATGAACAACGGGGTCGGGGTTGAGGCCGGGACGGGGCGGGGGCAGGGTCCGTGGGAGTACAGCGGCGGGGATATCTACCGAACGTCAACACATCTATCCAACAAATAGGTCAGTAACAGGTCCATAACCATTCTTATTGATGCTTAATGTATTCTATGTTATGTCATACAAGATGTTGGTGGTATAATGTAATATAAGTCGGCTGAAGGTAGGCAAAAACGGCCAAAAGGGTGACTTTGGGAAAGTGGCTGGAACGAATTAATTAAATCCCATAAGGCCTGTTATTTCTAAAACACGGTTTTGATATACACGGTACGAATTAACCGTCGTGTATATCGAGACCTGACTGTACAATAAAAAGAAAGATAAGTGTTGATTTGAATGGTGCGCCATGTTAGCCACTGCTCTCTGTAGTAGCTTCCCATCAATGCTTTTAGTTGCTCCAAGGTGAGATTGGGTCTCTCTTGGCCAGCATCCAACGCTAGACAGGCGTCCATCCCAGCTTCTCTGTGTTCCTTGTGTCGCCCCTTCTAACTCTCTCTGCATGTATCACTAGTGAGTCAATATTCCATTTAGACAGTGATATATGAGTTAGGAATGTGTTCAGCTACGAGTGTTTGCCAATTTACTACGAGAAGTGTATTAGGACTTTGCATAGTATGCCATCCATGTTTGAGCGTGCTTCATTATATTGCCCTAGTTTAGGCCATTGTGTGAATTATTATCTTCTTCTTCTTTCTTGGGTCAAAGGGCCGGAGAGTCCGTTAGCTGGACCCCTTCTCACCCTGCCGCTTCATCTGGTCTAGTAGGCGGGGCTAGCGGGCGAACCTGCCACTCTTGGCGATGAATTTAGCCACCAGCCGGAGCACGCCAAATCTATTGGGGGCGGAGAGAGTGCCTCCCCCCCAAGAGCGTGGGGAGGGATAGCCTATTGATGCCTTGTGCATGAAGTCGCTCACGAAGATGGAGGCAAAGAGAGTGAAAGCGGGAACAGTAGAGTAAGAAATGATCAACAGTCTCTTCAACAGTACGGCACCACGGGCAGTACGGGTCAGGGAGGAGCTTTATTCGATGGAGGTCTGGGGCTAGGCCGGCGTGGCCTATATGGAGCCTCAAGATTGCGACATCGAGTGCCCTATCTGGGAAGCGAGCCCAAGGCTGGGGTGAGGGATCAGTGCGGTACTGCCCAAGGGTGGTGCGGGAGAGGGACTGTGAAGAAGACGTACTCCAGTTCGACCAACAGGTGTCGAAGAGGAGCTTGGAGATGGAGGAGTGGTCTAGGGGGAATGATTCAATGGCGGGAGAGGAGTGTGCTAGGTTGGCGGCTTTATCAGCGATTTCATTGCCTTGAATACCAGTGTGTGAAGGGACCCACTGGAACCTCAGAGTAAAGCCTTTGGAGTGCAGGGAGTAGGCAAGTGAAAGCGAGAGGAAGACTAGGCGGCGATAGGAGCGAGGATGTTGTGAGGAAAGGAGGTACAGGGAAGAGAGAGAGTCAGAGAAGATGACTACTGGTTGAGGGGGAAGGAAATCGTGTAGGAACTGCAGGGCCATCAATATTGCAAAAAGTTCCGCGGCTAAGACCGAGTGTCTTGCCGACAGACGCCAGGTACGGGTCAGGGAGAGGTCTTCCACATAAAATGCGGCTGAGGTAGAGGGAGAGCGAGGGGTGAAGGAGCCGTCTGTAAAGACCCTGAGGAAGCCAGGGAATCGAAGAGAGAGGAGTTCGAGAAAGAGTTGAGGGGCAAGGGATCCGTCATTGGATTTGAGGAATGGGACATGAAAGGAAAGATGAAAAAGAGAGGAGAGGGGGACACAGGGGGGATCGGAGTGGGGGTAGGAGGGGGGATTGAGAGTAGTTGGAGTGATTTCAAGGCATTGACTAGAAAGGGTGCGCGGGATTTAACAGGCCAGGAGGGATTATGGGTATCAATGGCGGTATGAGAGAATAGAATAGAGAGGGTGTAATGACGGTAGGGAGGAAAACCTATACAGAAGGGAGCCAGCATGTAAATGCCGGCAATATTCAAGCGGGAGAAGGCCACTCTCCGCCTGGAGGGCGATGACTGGGGAAGTGCAAAAGGCCCCTGTAGCAATTCGCAAAGCGGTATTGTGTATGACATCTAGGCGGGAGAGGACAGTTTTAGATGCAGATCCATAGATTGTACATCCATAGGCTAATTTGCTCAACACGTAGGTTTTGTAGAACTTGAGTAGGACGTCTCTATTAGCTCCCCACCGTACACCTGCCAGGCTTTTCATGATATTGAGCCTCTTGAAACAGGATTCACGAAGGTAGTCTATGTGAGATCGCCAGGTCAGGATGGGTCCATTGAATCGTAGGCCAAGGAAGTTGTGTTGCCTACGCAAGGGGACAGGTACACCTGAGATGGAGATGGTGGGGAGGGCAGGGAGGGAGCGTTTTTGGGTGAAGAACATGAGGGCACATTTCTGTGGGTTAACTGTGAAGCCCCAGGTGGTGAACCATTGTTGTAGGGCATCAGCACCCTGTTGTAGGATGCGTTGGGCCTCTTCCGCCGTGGGGGCCGAGGCGGTTATTGTGATATCATCAGCATATACATGGAGGGAGGTGCCACAAGGGCGAGGGAGACAGGATAGGAGGGCGTTAAAGAGGAAGGGACTGAGACCTGAACCTTGGGGAGCGCTCCGGCGAACATCGTGTGATAAGGATGTTGCTCCACCAACGGAGACTGAGAAGGTGCGTTTCGAGAGAAAGCTACGCAACCACGATAACGGCTGACCCTGGACCCCCATGGTAGAGAGGCAGGACAGGTATCGTATAAATACGATAGAATATGACTCTTTTGTGATCTTGTATGTCTCTGTGACGTCACGATCTCTCCTACAGCACGACGTAGGATGAGTAGATCGAATATTATAAGATTGTAAATAAGTTAAGTTATAAAAGGCCTAATATGCTATTAAGCAATATTGCCATGGTCTTATGTAGTATATATGAATTTATCGTATATATTAATATAATTTATCGTATAGAGCAACCTAAATGCGGTACGATAATTTGGGCTCCTGGCGGTTTGCCAAGGCAGCAAGGTGTGCTTTTGAGGTACGTCAGAGCCTTCACGAACACCAACCAGTTAACATCTAATTTTCCGCCCTCAGTTGATCGTGCTTTTGTGCCTCTAATCACAATACACATACAGCAATACACACAGCTACACCATCACGACGCTCTCATCGACATCATGACTGACTGATAGATAAGCATAATATTCATGTCCATTCCCATGTAATCATTTATTCTTTCTTTAACTTGACTCGTGTCTCGGGACCGAAGTCTCGTTCCCCATTGTCCACCACCATATTGGGTAAAACGTTCTCCCTTGCCTCATTGCCACGTGGAACTATTGGTGAGTTAATTCCTGGCTAATATTAACCCTTATAACCTTACCCTATAATTATATACATTTATTATGTGAGACCTTTGGATATAAATTAGCTTGTTTCAGATTGAATTCAATTTAGATATAGAGTATTCATTTAGATTGATTTTATTTGATTCATTATAGCTTAGTAATATTTAACTTCCATTGATAGTTTACCACATTGGTGCCCAGACCCGGGAATTAGCTACCAGTAAGGGATTTTAGGGCAATGAACAAGGGGACATATAACAGGATGCAGGAACAACTCTATGATAAACTGGCAAGGCTAGCCAAGCGATGGTTAGAGCCGGAATGCAGAGTCACATCATTGCACCTGCCCAAGTTCTGCTTCCCACCCATCGTCTTTCCCCAGTAATGTTCTTTTCAGTTTCAGACTTCCTGTGACATATGACCTGACCTAACATTTTTTCTTGTTCAATATGATCCATTAGTAGGTATTGCTATATAGTGTACTATTTTTTCTCCATAACATAGAAGTCCGCCGGTTGGCGTCTCTTAAGTAGCCTATTATTTGGCCGTTGTTTTTGTAACGTGATATTTAGATACATAGCCTATAGGCTCACATGCAAAATGGATAAAGACCATAAAGAGACACCGTCTAGTGGGGTGCTAAGCAAAGCCCCTAAAAATCAAAGGGCGGGACTTCGGGGAGTGTTAAATAGGCTAATTGTGGACTTAAACACTTTCATCACTACTGCTGATCTAGAGGAATTGGAGGCTAGATTAGATAACGTCCAGGCTACCCACGGTCGTATTACGGCTCTGAGTGAGGTGATTGTGGCTGACATGATAGAGGAGGAAGAGATAGTTACAGAGTGTGATAATCGCGCCCTCTATGACGAACCTGTCTTTAGAGCGAAGCGCCTATTACAGCGTGCTGTCGCAAGTAAGAAGGGAGGCGATAATGAGGCCCATAGAAGGGCTGACCCAAAACATACTGTACACCTCCCAAAGCTCAATCTTCCTACATTTGGGGGCAAGTTGACCGAGTGGTTAGCTTTCTGGGACGTATTTCGATCTACGGTTCATGAATCCTCTTTGGATAATGTCCGCAAGTTTCACTATCTGAAGGGACAAATGGAAGGAGAGGCCTTACATTTAATAGAGGGTTTTGCAGTAGTAGGTGGTAGTTATCTTGAAGCGGTACACTTATTAGAGTCCACATACGGGGATAGAGAGCAGTTGAAGATGGCCCATGTCGTTGCCTTGTTGGGGCTCGCAGAACCACAGTATAAGGTTGATGAGTTGACAAACTTCAGGGCAAATATGGAGTGCCATACTCGATCGCTAGATACCCTAGGGCTTACCACGCAGGAAATGATAGTCATTATCTTGCGTCAGAAGCTTCCTATGGCAATACTTGATAAGGTAAGATCATTTGAGCTGGGGGAATTCAAAACTCAGTTCAGTAAGGAGATCAATAATCTACAGTTGAACAAAGGGAGAATGTATGTGTCGGGAGGGAGTGAGAATGTGGAGAAGAGGGGAACAGTAAGCATGACAGTGGGGACTAAAGTAAAGAAAGAGGGTGTGTATAAGAAACCTGCTCAGATTCTATGTAAGCTATGTAACAACAAACATAAATGGAGTTTCTGTGTAAAATACCCGACAAATGAGACAAAACTAGCACAGGCGAGAAGATTGAAGCTATGTGTAGGTTGTCTAAGTGGGGAACATGGTTAGCAGGGACAATGTACTGCTACATACTTAAGGCCCTGTCGGCACTGCAAAGGACATCACTTTGATAAGTTGTGTCCTACTGCAGATAAAGTCAAAGACGTCAAAAAAGAGGGTACTACAACTGTGGCACTAGGTAGCACGCAAGACACCACTATATTGCCCACAATACAGATTCCCATGGAAGGTAATGACAGTAACAAGGTTTGTCGGGTACTTCTAGATCAAGGGTCTCAACGTTCCTTTATAAAGAGGTCCGTACTAGTGAGACTGAAGCACCGAATCGTAGGGGCTGAGACTCTTCGATTACAGGGCTTCACAGGGGTTACTGATAAACAAGACTACGAGATAGCGGAGATTTCATATTTCTATCGTAAAAACCGGTACTTTATGACTTGTATCGTAGTAGACACCCTACCAGAATATGTATCTGTGGGTGTGAAGAAGGTGGAACACGCATTACGTAGCAAAGGGGTTAACTTGTCAGATCCCATGGGAAATCAGAGTGAGGTGCATGTTCTACTTGGTGTGGATCATTATTATGAAGTAGTATACCCTGGATTTAAAAAGATGTGTGGTGTAATTTTAATCCCCACTAAATTTGGATACTGCATGAGCGGAAAGGTGCATACTACACAGTCAAAGGTCCTGGTCGACACGGTCTCGATATATAGAGTCAATGTAACCGCGGCAGAGGAGTTGGGAAGGGAGGATTCCCAACCTAGTGACCCTAAGATGGCTGCCGAGTTCGACCTGGAACGACTGTGGAGATTGGATCACATAGGCATTAATCCTATGGAGACTGATTATGACTCGGAAGTTGCGCTACAAAGGTTTGACGAGTCTGTGTGCTACTGTGCCTCAGACAAGCAATATAAAGTTAGTTTACCTTGGAAGAACAGTGAGATAAGCCTACCTACCAACTATGGTTTGGCATTAGGTCGCTTGCGCGCATTGCAGCGGAAATTGTCTAACGAACCGAGCACGCGCCAGGCGTATGACGATGTATTTCGGAGTTATGAGGATAGGGGTTTTATTGAGAGAGTCGATGTCAAGGAACCGTGTAAGAAGGGTAGGGTTCACTATCTGGCCCATCATGGGGTAAAGAAAGACAGCGTCACCACACCAATACGGGTGGTGTATGACTGTTCTGCCCACCAAGGTCAACAACCCAGTCTGAATGACTGCCTGTTGACAGGTCCGTCCATGGTGTCGGACCTGTCCCAACATCTATTGCGGTTTAGGCTGGGAAAGTACGCCTATACCAGTGACATCGAGAAAGCATTCTTGATGGTCAAGCTAAAGGAGGAAGATAGAGATGTTACCCGCTTTCTTTGGTTCAGCGACATTAGCGACTCTGAAAGTCCCATCATAATATACCGTTTTCGGGTTGTACTCTTTGGGGCCACTTGCTCGCAGTTTTTGTTAAATGCCACAATCAGAAAACATCTAGCTGACACTCATGAGGACACAAGTAAACTATCTCGCGGATATCACGAGTAGATCGTATATTATAAGATTGTAAATAAGTTAAGTTATTTTGCTCAGCAGACAGGAGCGCACACAAAAAGAAGTCTGTTGAGCAAAGTTGCGCAATTTTTTGATCCTTTGGGTCTAGCATTACCTGTTACCATAAGAGCTAGGATTCTAATGCAGGAAGTTTGGAGACGTAAAATAGGATGGGATGACAGTTTGCCCGAGAACCTGAATGACCAAGGGACATTGTTGTTGAATGAATATGCCATCCTATGTACTAAACCTATACCTCGTAAAGTGGCGGCGTTCGGTGACGTTACGTTACACACGTTTTGCGATGCTAGCGCCACGGCATACGGGGTAGCCATATATGTTGTTACTTCATTTGGGGCACATTTAGTTACAGCCCGGGCCAAAGTAGCCCCGGTTAAAAAGGTAACTATCCCTAAAATGGAATTGACTGCCATGCTGCTATTAGCACGTCTGGTGCAACATGTACGCGCAGCATACGAGAGCGAATTAAATATTGAAATCGTTCACGTATGGTGCGATAGTCAGGTCGCACTCAACTGGATACATAGCAAGAAGTCTCTGCCAGTTTATGTGCGGAATAGGGTAGATGAGATTAGAGCCCTTTTGCCAGACGTTGCTTATCATTATGTAAATACAAAGGAAAACCCTAGTGATCTCATAACTAGGGGTATAACGGCTAGCCAGTTAATGAAGTCCGAATTGTGGTGGCATGGTCCAAAGTGGCTGCTCCATGAAAGTGAATGGACTATATGGCATGCTGTTGGTGAGGGACTTCTGCCACTGGAAACAGTGGCAGTTACAGCCCAACCAAATGAGCCACCGGGTCCTATCATGAAGTGGGCAAGATTCGGTGACTATAATAAACTAGTCAGGGTTGTAGCTTGGGTGTTGCGATATGTATCCAATCTTAAGCTTAAAGTAACGGGCCAACTCTGCAACAGGGGTCACAACATTGATGCTCGTGAATTTAAAGCAGCTGAAGTAACTTTGATCAAATGGGTTCAAGTAGAAACCTTTTCCAATGAATTAGAATCCTTGAAAGGCTCGAATAAGACATTAATGCCTAATATAGTGCGTCAACTAAGGTTGCACCTAGACAATGGCCTCATCAGGTGTGAGGGTCGCCTGAAGTGGTCGGGTGTACCAGACGGCACAAACCGACCTATACTTATGCCAACAAGACATCACGTTACTGATCTATTGATCATACGTGCACATAGGGAAGTAAAACACTACGGGGTATGTCATATTATATCAAATTTACGTCTCATATGGTGGATACCCAGAGTTCGACAAGTAGCTCGACGCGTAGTGAGAAAGTGTGTAATATGCCAGAGACTAAAGGGTAAACCATATGCAACTGGACCAGCTCCACCTCTACCTGAATGCCGTGTAAAGCACGTAGAACCTTTCCAAGCGGTAGGATTAGATTACACAGGGGCATTGAAGACGAGGGAGCATGAGAAGGTTTATATATTATTGTTTACCTGTGCGACGTCTCGAGCGGTACACCTAGAACTATGTGATAATATGTCTAGCGAAGAATTTATGCTGGCGTTCAGACGGTTTTGTGCCCGTCGTTCATTCCCTCAACTCATTCTTAGCGACAATGCTCCCACTTATGTCCAAGCATCAAAATATCTAAAGGATATGAGTAGTGATCCTACTATCATCACTTTTTTGGGAGAGAAAAAGTGCGAATGGAGGTTCATTCCAGTTAAGGCACCTTGGTTTGGTGGAATGTGGGAACGGTGTGTCGGCATAGTAAAGTCAGGACTAAGAGCGGTTGTAGGACGTGCTCTATTAAAGAAGAGTGAGTTGACGACAGTCCTCACAGAGATAGAGGCAGTCGTGAATGATCGCCCGCTTACATATGTGTACACCGACCTGCAAGAACCACTACCATTAACGCCAGCTCACTTGCTATATGGAAAACCATTGACTGCGTTTCCATCTGATTTTCAGTCCATAGTAGAGTTAGAGGATCCCTCGTTGTACTCTGCGGTAGCGGTGTCTAAGAGATACCAGTATATATCCAGGATAATCGAGGATTTTAGGAAACGGTGGATTAGTGAATATCTGCTAGCATTGAGGGAAAGGAGTGTTACTCCCTCTGGTAGACCAACGGCCCCTACAGTTGGTGACGTTGTTTTAATTAAAGAAGATAGTCCTCGTTTATACTGGAAATTAGGCCGCGTATTGGAGGTATACAAGGGGGCAGACTCTGTAGAGCGGGTGGCGCTATTAAAGACAGCCACTGGAACTACTGTTCGTCCTATCGCACGTTTGTACGCTTTGGAGCTAGATTCCGCATTGCAATCTGAGGCTCCACCTGTTATTGCTGGGTCCGAGGATTCTCGAAGGAACGCCTCACCTCATACTGATGGTGATCATTCTCGGACCGGGACGCGTCCCAGACGCGCTGCTGCTGGCGCTGTCGACTTGTGGCGTCAGAAGATAGCCTCTGGGCAACTTTAGGTTTAAGGTGGGGTTCAGGTCTTTTTTGTGGGGGGAGTGTATCGTATAAATACGATAGAATATGACTCTTTTGTGATCTTGTATGTCTCTGTGACGTCACGATCTCTCCTACAGCACGACGTAGGATGAGTAGATCGAATATTATAAGATTGTAAATAAGTTAAGTTATAAAAGGCCTAATATGCTATTAAGCAATATTGCCATGGTCTTATGTAGTATATATGAATTTATCGTATATATTAATATAATTTATCGTATAGAGCAACCTAAATGCGGTACGATAATTTGGGCTCCTGGCGGTTTGCCAAGGCAGCAAGGTGTGCTTTTGAGGTACGTCAGAGCCTTCACGAACACCAACCAGTTAACATCTAATTTTCCGCCCTCAGTTGATCGTGCTTTTGTGCCTCTAATCACAATACACATACAGCAATACACACAGCTACACCATCACGACGCTCTCATCGACATCATGACTGACTGATAGATAAGCATAATATTCATGTCCATTCCCATGTAATCATTTATTCTTTCTTTAACTTGACTCGTGTCTCGGGACCGAAGTCTCGTTCCCCATTGTCCACCACCATATTGGGTAAAACGTTCTCCCTTGCCTCATTGCCACGTGGAACTATTGGTGAGTTAATTCCTGGCTAATATTAACCCTTATAACCTTACCCTATAATTATATACATTTATTATGTGAGACCTTTGGATATAAATTAGCTTGTTTCAGATTGAATTCAATTTAGATATAGAGTATTCATTTAGATTGATTTTATTTGATTCATTATAGCTTAGTAATATTTAACTTCCATTGATAGTTTACCACAACAGGATACCCTCGTGTGGTGCCACATCAAAGGCGCTGGCAACGTCAATGAACAGGCATAGCAGGACGTCTTTGTTTTGATAGGCTTGATGGATAGAATGGTCTAATTGGTGGAGGACATCAAGCGTTCCTCTACCTGGACGAAAGCCACTTTGTTCTGGGAGGAGAAGGTGCTCCGATTCAGCCCACCAGGAGAGTCTGTTGACAACAAGGTGCTCCATGAGCTTACCGACACATGGGAGAAGGGCAATAGGGTGGTAAGATGATGGGAGCGATAGATCCTTCCCAGGCTTGGGGATTGGGATAATAGTGGACAGTTTCCAAGCTTGAGGGAAAACTCCAGTAGACCAGCTAGTGTTTATGAGGAAGAGGAGGCGAGGGAGGTGCTGAGAGGGGAGGTGTCGAAGAAACTCGTATGGGATGAGGTCTGGGCCGGATGCCTTACGGGGAGGGAGAGAAGAGATGGCTGAGGACATCTCATCTGGGGTGAAAGGGCAAGACAGTCCAGGCGTAGAGGGAGCTACAACAGCCCGTTCCAACATGGCTGTATGTCGGGCGACGTCTGGGAGGGGAGCAGGTGTGCTTAGAGTGGAGGAAAAATATTCTGCAAGATAAACTGCTTTTGAATGGTCTGACAGGAGGGAAACCCCATTTTGGCGAAGTGGAAACGAGAATGAGGATGCTCGTCCCTTCATTGCCTTGAAGAATCTCCAAGTTCGTGAAGAGGGGGAGGAGAAAGTGAGAGTGGATACAAAGTTCGCCCAAGCAGAGCGCTGTGCATCACGAATGATACGTGTACACTTGGCATCCAATTTCCTATAACGGAGCTTGTTGGGAATAGTCGGGTAACGGAGCCAGGTGTGCCATGCCCGTCGCCTAGCACGGACCGCCTCTTGACACACATCCGACCACCATGGAAGACCGCAGCGTGGGGGGGTTCTTCGACAGCTCAAGTGAAAAGCAACGCGCCCAGCACTGACCAACCAATCTGAAAACGAACCAGCGGCCACTTCCAGGAAACCATGATGGTCTGGTGGAGGTTGCTCGAGGGCCTTCGAAAATGTGACCCAACCTTTGTCGTGGAGGTTCCACCTAGGCCGAGTTGGGGAAAAAGATTTTTGGGGAGGGTTAGACAGGCGGATGACAACTGGCAAGTGGTCACTGCCCATATAAGGGCCGAGGGTGAATTCCGCATCCAGGAATTCCTGGTCCCCGAGGCAGAGGTCTAGGACCGACCCTGACCCGGTGTGGGGATCTATCCGGGTACGGAAACTGGGAGGGGAAATGAGAGAAAATCTGGCGGAGTCTAATAAAAATTGAAAGAGAGAGATACCTGAGGGGTTACGTGCAGTACGAGGCAGGCTCGGGTCCCAACTGGGATGGCGGGTGTTGAAGTCCCCTAAAATGAGGGCCGGGGCTGGGAGCTGAGTCAAGATATGAGTAAGCTCTGGCAAGGAAACATCGCGGCATGGGTTATAGATGGCCGCGACTGTGGTCCAGGACTCGGAGAGCGCCACCCATACCGCCATCACCTCGAGGACACCTCCCTGATAGGGAGTGAGTGGATAAAGAGAGCACTGGACATTATTGCGCACAATGATTGCGAGACCCCCTCCTACTCGAGGTAGGCGGTCCTCGCGAAAAATGGTGTAGCCACTGATACTGAGCCTAATGGAGGGACGAAGCCAGGTCTCGCATAGACATATTACAGCAGGGCCAAGCTCATCTATGTACATTTTGAACTCTTGAGACTTACGGAGGAGGGAGCGGGCGTTCCATAGAAGGAAAAGGGGAGAAGATAAAGAGAGGGATGGGGATGGAGATGAAGAGAGGGATGGGGATGGAGAAGAAGAGGTTACTGGGTGGTGAGTAGGGCTATGAAGCGCGGGAGAAGTTGAGTACAGACATCGCTGAGGGATGACCCGTGGAGCAAGAGAGTGAGAGCGTCGATGCACAGGCTGAGGAATGAAGGGCGGGGAGGAGGGTGGGATGGGGCTGCGGGAGGGCGGCGGTTCGCAGTCTGGGTTGAGGGAGGGGGATTGGAGGGAGGGTTGAAGTGTGGCATCCTGTCCGCAGGGGGATCGGCACGGTGACCGTCGTGAAAAAGGCGAGGGGCACGGGGACCATTCAGGCGCCGACCACCATTCATGACTGAGGCATAGGTGGGGGCAGCAGAAGGATTGTGACCTGGCGGGACTGGGGGATCATCAGGGAAGGTATCTCCATGGTCTCCGAGCAACTGAAATTGGTTTGAAAGGTGTAGGTTAGACGGGAGCGGGAGGGAGCTGGTAGATGGGCCCCTGGAAGAGTCGTTTGAGTGGCTGGGTTGGGGAGGGGGATCAGACAGTGTGGGAGTACTCTCCGCGGTAGGGACGGAGGTAGGAGCAGGGCCCCGAGGGCGAGCTGTTAAGGCTCGTAGCTGGCGGTTAACATCCTTGAGGGTAGCGCCATCATCCCGGACACGGCGGTGAATAGCAATAGCGTCACCATACACGGGGCATGTTTTGGAGACTACCCTGTGTGAACCACCACATAGGTAACAGTGAGGGTCATTCGTACAGCGTGACCCCTCAGCCGGGTGAAGGTGATGACGGCCGCTGCACATTGAACAGCAGACTCCGTTACGGCAGGTGGCAGCCCCATGGCCGAAGAGGTGGCAATCATAACAACGGAGAATTGGGAAATAATAAACAGATACTGGGTAGGAAACATGGCCCAGTGTAACCCGGCGGGGGAGAGCACCTTGATATTCTAGTCGGACAGTCTCAGATAGGTGAGGGGCATTTTGGCCTGAATAATCAGCTGGGAGGCGGGTTGCTTCAAGTAGCTGACCCGATACACCATTGAGGGGACCCTCGAGGACAACTAATTTGCTTACCAGCTCTGTAATCGAGTATTCTACACTAACAGGTCCTATCATCCCATACGAAATGGAAGGATCTTCGAGGGAGCGAGCACGGCGACATTTAACCTTCCAGGACCCTAGTGTATGCAATTCCTCCATGGGGGGATGGATACTATTCAAATCACAAGCACGAAGTCCCTAGCGTCCCTAGCGTCCCTAGCGTACGGCCCTTGCCCAAACCTTCAGGGGATCCATCAGCGGTTTCCAGGACATATTTTGAAAAGGGCGAGTTGTTAATGGCTTCAGTGACTGCAGCAGGGTTCTTAAAAATGGGAGAGCGGTCCTCAGCACGAATTATGTAAGCAACTAGAGATGTCAAAGTGTTACCTGTCTCTGGGTCCATGAGGCTAGAGGTAGGCCTAGGATGGGAAGCTTGGTTAGACCTACTTTGGTTGGCTAGGCCTATGGGATGGGAAGAGGCAGTCTTGGAGACCTTGGCTGAGGATGGACCAGCACTATTAGCTGTACCCGCAGAGGAGGGGTGCCCTCCACCGGGGTCATCGTCGTCCAAACTCCTCTTACCAGAGTTCCCGCCCGCCATTGTGGGATCAGACGGTGGTGGGGGAGTCACCTCCATACGCACTTCGGTGGTATGCTGGCCCTCTTCCAAGTCATTACCTGGAATAATGTCCTCCATGGTGGCCCAAGAAACACTAGGGCAACACCAGAGGACAGGGGTAAGGAGATGGTAGCTCAAATGTGGATCTAAATAGGCGACGCTAACACAACACAAGTCAGCAGTTCGACGATCCAATAAACCTGTGTGTGAATTATTAGCTTTATCTACTCTATTATACCCTTTTTTAGGAATGCTATTATATCCTTATGTAGTGTATTTTTCGGCGGAAGTTTGTGATGGGTGATTCTTTGGAAATTCTTGAATTTTCGGACCCACATGTTTCCGTTAATATACTGTAGGTATTATATTTACTACAATTAGTCCTTAAGAATGACTCTTCTGCTTCGTTCGGGGTTGTTGTTGTTGTTGTTGTTGTTCCCGTTCCCCAAGCTGCCTGGCCGAACAGCCCCAAGGCCCTGAGCAAGGCCAAGGCCATAACCGAGCGCCCCCACAGGGGTTATGGCGTGTTGTTTTGGGCCATTTATGAATTTTTGTCTTTTTACAAACATTTTTGTAAGTTCACAAACTTTCACTTTATCTATTCTTTTGAAAGTTATACTTATTTCACTATCATAGTATACAATATATATATCAAATTTTTCCTCGGTCATTTACTATTAATTTTTTAAGATTATTTTAATTCCAAATCTTACAATACAATACTGTAATTCTCCCTACCAATAAATGCCTACAGTGGCCGATAGAGGCACTGAACGCAATGTTTACCGCGGTGCATTGTGGGAAATTGGCGACATCGCGGACCTATCCACCCTCCCTCTCCTTCAACAATTCTTTATTTTAAGCAGTTAGTCAAAATGTCTGTAGCTGACACTTTATCCACCACTACCACTGTATCTATCACTACCACTTTATCTAACACTACCACTTTATCCACAGCTACCACTTTATCCACCACTAACACTATCCACTACTACCACTTGATCCACCACTACCACTTTATCTAACACTACCACTTTATCTATCACTACCACTTTATCTATCACTACCACTTTATCTAACACTACCACTTTATCCACCACTACTGCTTTATCTATCACGACCACTTTATCCACCACTAGAACTTTATCTAATACTACCACTTTATCCACCACTGCCACTTTATCTAACACTACCACTTTATCCACAGCTACCACTTTATCCACCACTAACACTTTATCCAAAACTACCACTTTATCCACTGCCACTGTATCCACCACTACCACTTTAGCTAACACTACCACTTTATCTACTACTACCACTTTATCTACTACTACCACTTTAGCCACCACTACCACTTTAGCCACCACTACCACTTTATCTAACACTACCACTTTATCTAACACTACCACATTATCTACCACTACCACTTTATCCACCACTACCACTTTATCCACCACTACCACTTTATCCACCACTACCCCACTACCAATGTATCCACAACTACCACTTTATCTACCACTACCACTGTATCCACCACTACCACTGTATCTATCACTACCACTACCACTTTATCCACCACTAACACTATCTACCACTACCACTTTATCCACCACTACCACTTTATCCACCACTACCGCTTTATCTAACACTACCACATTATCTACTACTACCACTTTATCTACCACTACCACTTTATCTACCACTACCACTTTATCCACCACTACCACTTTATTTAACACTACTACTTTATCTAACACTACCACTTTATCTACCACTACCACTTTATCTATCACTACCACTTTATCTACCACTACCAAGTTATCCACCACTACCACTTTATCCACCACTACCACTTTATCCACCACTACCACTTTATCTAACACTACTACTTTATCTAACACTACCACTTTATCCACCACTACCACTTTATCCAAACCTACCACTTTATCCACCGCTACTACTCTATCTACCACTACTACATTATCCACCACTACCACTTTATCCACCACTACCACTTTATCCATTACTACCACTTTATCCACCACTACCACTGTATCCACCACTACCACTTTATCTAACACTACCACTGTATCCACCACTACCACTTTATCCAACAATACCACTTTATCTAACACTACCACTTTATCTATCACTACCACTTTATCCACTATTGCCACTTTATCTAACACTACCACTTTATCTAACACTACCACTTTATCTACCACTACCACTTTATCCACCACTACCACTTTATCCACCACTACCACTTTATCCATCACTACCACTTTATCTACCACTACATCCACTACTACAACTTTATCCACCACTACCACTTCATCTAACACTACCACTTTATCTAACACTACCACTTTATCTACTAATGCCACTTTATCTACCACTACCACTTTATCTACTACTACCACTATCAACCACTATCACTTTATCTAAAATTATAGGTTTTAGTCCCGGAGGGCCGAATGAAAACCTAATATTTAGTAGTGGCCCCGAAATCATTGACGATATGCCTATTAGTATAATAGTCCTCTTTCAAGCACCCGCGGTCAGCTTGTTTGAAACACCCACCGCAGGGGAAAGAGTACTTCATCATAAGTGTAACGCTAATTCTCTTATGGAATCGTGTTTATGATTGGGTACTCACTACGAAAAAACTTTGTAAAAAAATAAAAAAATAAAAATTAACTTAAAATTTGTTATATTAACTCCTTCAGACATATTATGTTCCAATAAGTCCGAGGAGGCGGGAGCCCCGGGATCATTGCCACTGCCTCGCACTACACTCACAACAACACTGCGGCCGTTAGAATTATCGGAGGAGGCTGAGGTTGCCACCAACGGTTTTATCGTAAGCTAACTTATCGGACTTACTGAGCTCATATGACGCAAAATTGCGTCATAAACTTATTGGAGAGGCATGGAGATAAGTCCATATGACGCAATCGCGTCATATGAGTTTTTGGTTATAAGTTCCATATGACGCGATCGCGTCATATATGTCTCAAGGAGTTAATTGGCTTTCCAACTCGTGGATGTCTTTTGTGGATTCTACCCGAGATGCTGAATCAAGCGTCTCCATTCCTCCTTCAATGATATATCAAGATTAAACTCAAGACATCAACGAATGGGAAGGGGATGGAAGGGAGGGCCCTACATCGTCAATGATTTCGGGGCCACTACTAAATTATTATGTTACCTCCACCAACCGACTTTACTCCTAAACTCAATTAATGAAATCAACAAATACATGTGGCAGTCCAGGGATTCAAACCTTGGATGCTCACACCGAAATTCAGTGCATTTATCCATTGCGCTACGAAGACAGTTTAAGAATGGTGGACAAGCCTACAATTTATTATGCAGTTTCGAATCCTGCATATCAATCTAAGCATGTACACATTTTCCAACTGGGCTATCATAAGCTATGGATACAATGAATGGAAGGAGTAATTAATGGTGCCTTAACCCTAAGGAAGGCCTCTCTATAAACTACCCCTGAACCTGAATGAATTATTATGTTACCTCCACCAACCGACTTTACTCCTTACTTCATTCTTTCCTCCAGGACTCAAACCTATAATTTATTAGTGGCCCCTCCATCATTGACGATATGCCTGATATCTCAAGTCTGGAGGGGGACATTCGTGACAATATCTAAAGCACTAACAAAATACCATAGGTAGAGAAAAAGAACCATATTATAGGTTTGATTCCCAAAGGGAAGTAGAGAAAACCTAATATTTAGTAGGGCCCCGTAATCATTGACGACTTCGCCTATTAATAATAATAGTCTCCATTCAACATCCTGCGCCAGCATTTTGAATAGCCCGCGCGGAAGTATCGTGGAGTACTCATCATAAGTGCACGCTTAATTCCCTCATGGGACCGTCATTTTGATTGGGTACCCTACAGAAAAAGCTCTGTAAAAAATAAAAAAGAAAAAAGAACTTAATATCTGTTATCATATGACTTTCATATTCGTGGATTTCTCATGCTTTGTTTCCCCGACACCAGGCCCTCTAGCGGCCATCTTCGTCCTTCACTGATATACCAAGAATAAACTATAGAAATCAGCGAATGGGAAGTGGGATGGTTGGTGGGGGTGATGCCCATCTGCCAGCCAAACCTACCTAACTATGACTAAAATCAAAGAAAATAAACGTAAGTCCGATGAAACAAAACCGCACAGGACAATGACAAATGCCCCCCACAAACTCAGACTTGCTAGTGTGAATGTTGGTAGTTTGAATCTGCGTGCGAATGAAGTGGCTGAGATGTGTGAGAGGAGGCGAGTGGACGTCTGCTGTATCCAGGAAACACTCTAGAAGAGGCATGGGGTACAGTGGATTGTCGGAAGGAGGAAAAGATATAGGATATACTGGATGGGTGTGGAGACTGATAAAGCGAAAGGAGGAGTGGGTGTTCTGGTGGCTGAAGAGCTGGCGGAAAGTGTGCTTCAGATTACGAGAGTTAGTGAAAGGCTGATTGTTTTGAAGTTGAAAGTTGGTGAAAGAATTCTGAATGTGATATCTGCATATGCCCCACAGGCTGGTTTACAGAAAGAGATAAAAGAGGACTTCTGGAATGACACCATCAGTGTCATTTCAGGCCTCTCGGAGAACGAAATAACTATCGTGGGGGGGACCTCAATGGTCACGTGGGAGCATCTGCAGATGGATACGAGGGGGTACATGGAGGAATTGGTTACGGAAGGAGAAATCTAGAAGGCGAATATATATTGGAGTCCTGCGTTGCACTCAACATGGTTGTGTGTAACACAAAGTTCAAGAAAAGACAGAGCCACCTGATCACATATAACTCTGGGGTCTCCAGTAGCCAGATAGATTACTTCTTGGTTAACAGGAAAGACTGGAAACTAGTTCGAGATGTAAAGGTCATCCCGAGCGAAGAATGTATCCCCCAGCATAAGCTACTTGTGTGCGACATGAGCTTATACAGAGATCCTAAGCGCAAGAAGGTTTACATACCCAAAAGGAAAGTGTGGCTGCTGAAGGACAAGGAAGTTAGGGATAGGTTTCATAATGAACTGGAGGAAATGAATAGAAATAAGGAAGCTAGGCCTAACGATGTAAATAGCCAATGGAACTTTCTTAAGCATAGCCTTATCGCTGCCACTGACAAAGTCTGTGGGAAAACAAAGGGTCACCCCAGGAATAAGACCTCTTGGTGGTGGAACGATGAGGTAGAACATGCTGTGAAAGAGAAAAGGAGATGCTTCAAAGCATGGAAGAAAGGAGGCAGCAGGGAGGAATACCAGGCAGCTAAACGAACTGCCAAAAGAGTTATTTACAATGCTAAAAATCGCATTAAGGACCTGGTCCTCGAACAAGTGTGTAACACTGACAATCCCAATGGGATCTTCAACCTAGCTAGGCGAGTTAAAAATGACAGTAGGGATATTATAGGTGAACAGTGTGTTAGAGATGATAATGGGAAGATTGTGTATGCAGAAAATGAAATCAGAGAAGCATGGAAGGTACACTATGAACGATTGCTAAATGTAGAGTTTGAATGGGATAAGGAACAGCTTAGTATCGAAAAACCAATATCTGGGCCCCCTCCTTTGATAGCACCAGCTGTAGTGAGCGACGCAATCAATAAAATGAAGGACGGTAAAGCTCCAGGTTGCTCCGACATTGTCGCTGAGATGATAAAAGCCTCAGGGGAGATTGGTGTAAACTTAGTCACTGAGTTGATAAACACCATTATTAAAGATGAGAAAATCCCAGAGGATTGGCTCAAAGGTGTAATAGTAAATATATACAAAGGAAAAGGGGATTCGCTAGATAGAGGAAATTATAGGGGCCTGAAAATGCTTGACCAAATCATGAAGGTCTGTGAGAGAGTCCTTGAGGGTTTGATCAGGCAAAGCATCTCTATTGATGATATGCAGTTTGGTTTTATGCCAGGACGTGGTACAACCGATGCTATCTTCATAGTCAGGCAGATACAGGAAAGATACCTACTAAAAGGCAGGGATCTTTACTTTGTGTTTGTGGACCTGGAGAAGGCCTTTGATAGGGTACCTAGAGATGTTGTACAGTGGGCTATGAGGAAACTTGGTGTGGAAGAGTGGCTGGTGCGTGTGATAATGAAGATGTATGAGGATTCGCGAAGTTCGGTGAGGGTGAAGGGTGTACTGAGTGATGAGTTCGCAGTCCATGTTGGAGTCCATCAGGGTTCAGTGTTAAGCCCCCTCCTCTTTATTATGGTCTTGGAGGCGCTGTCTAGAGTTTTTAGAGGCGGACTCCCGTTGGAACTGTTTTATGCAGACGATTTAGTCCTAATAGCTGACAGTATGCAGGATGCTGAGGCCAAATTCAGAAAGTGGAGAGAGGGCATGGCGAGCAAGGGTTTAAGAGTCAATATTAACAAAACCAAGGTTATGCATTGTAGTTTGAGACGAGGCAATGTGGAAAAGAGCGGTGCATACCCATGTGCAGTGTGTGGAAAGGGAGTGGGCGTTAACTCAATTCAATGTAGCATCTGTCGATGTTGGGTACACCATGGGAGTAAGCGCTGTAGTAGAATAAAGGGGCCCCTGCCGAAGGATAAGTCAGAAATAGAGAAATTTGAGTGCGTAGTGTGCAAAGGCGAGCTTGTGTTAAGTGATGATCCTGTGGCTGTGAATTTTGGAAATGAGTCTTTGGAGCTGGTGAACAAGTTTTGTTACCTAGGAGATACCATCTCTGCCGGTGGTGGGGCCGAGGCTGCCACTGTTGCTAGAATTAGGTGTGGCTGGGGGAAGTTCAGAGAATTGATGCCAATCCTGACCATGAAAAGAATGCCTCTCCCACTGAAGGGAAAGGTGTATGCCTCATGTGTTAGAAGTGCAATGACGTATGCCTCAGAAACATGGGCCGTTAAAGTAGAGGATGTCAACAGAATGGAGCGTAATGAGATGAGAATGGTGAGATGGATGTGTGGGGCCAGGCTACAGGATAGAATAACAAATGTTGAGCTGAGGAGACGTTTAGGTATAAAGAGTATTAGCGAGGTGATGCGTACAAGTAGACTGGGATGGTATGGACATGTGGAGAGAATGGATGAACAAAATTGGGTGAAAAAATGCAGGTCTGTGATTGTGGAGGGAGCTGCACCAAGGGGTGGACCGAGGAAGACCTGGGATCGGACTATACGCGCCGATCTCAAATCCAAGAACTTGACAAGTGAAGCAGCCCTTAACAGGGTTGCCTGGAACGCCGCCATTAGGACAAGAGACTGAAACTGCACTTATGTGTGGAACACTCAGTCTTAAAATGTTATGTATGGTAGGGCCCGAGTCGTCAATGATTACGGGGCCCTACTAAATATTAGGTTTTCGCTACTTCCCTTTGGGAATCAAACCTATAATTTAATAGGGCCCCTCCATCATGGACGACTTCGCCTGAATATCAAGACTGGAGGCGGGACATTCGTAAAATATCCTAACCTTAGGGAAGAAGAATCCGGATAAAATTTTCTTAAGATTTATTGTATGCAATACAAAAATATAAAAAGGTATAAAAGATTTGCTAGCAGTGCGTGGCATTAAGAAACTGCTTGCTCATGGTCAGAGCGTTGCAATCGATCGTATGCATGAAAAAAAGTGACACACATCTGTCCTGTAGAACGATAACTCTGCAGTAGGTCTTCGTTCTGTCCTTAAATTAATTGTACAGTAATATTTTTGTACACTTTGGTAAAACAGACATACAGTAGTTGCAACTATGCGATATATTTCTTAGAATTTAAAAACCAGTAAACTAATACTGGACTGTAAAACCCGTCCTATCACAGCTCGTGATGTATCACAATCTCCAAGGGTACAGGGGGGATATGGACTATTCCGCACCCCCCCCCCATTTTTAAAACAACACAATTTATAATATAACATGACCTACTGTACCCGTTGCCGTAAAGCTACACAGGTACGTTTTGGTTTATCTAGAGCAACAGACAGGTAGCGTGTAAGGAACGTATGATTGGAAGCCCAAAGTTGGGTTTTAGCAATATCATCAATTGACAAATTTTGCAAAAATCTGAGGGACACTGCCCATTTCCTAATGTCGTGAGCCCTGCCTATCACGCCGGGATTGCTTTCCCTGATAACGTCGACAAGCAAAGAAGCTAACTTCCGTTTTGTAACACGCTTACCTGTTCGGTTAACCCATAAAGCACCTGGTTGGCGAGGTTGCGCAGCCCTCATAAACTATGTGAGTGCTTGCACAGGACATAAAATGTCATGAATGAGGCCTCTCATTAAGGCCGGGACGGAAAATTCAGAAAACACATGGTCCGAATGTTCGTTCTTAGCAATAAAGGAGGGAGACGGCGCGATTTGAACATGGTCGTGCAGTCTCCCAAACCTGAGACAGTTTGGTTCGTTGCTCATTGCCGCCAGCTCAGATACCCGGTTTCCGGTGGCAAGTGCCATGAGAAAAACAGCTTTCTTTAAAAGTGAGTCAAAGTCCGGCGCATTATTATACTTGCGCGATTGAAGCAATTCTAAGGCTTTATCAAGGGACCAGGTGGGCATGAGCTGGCGGGGAGGTGGACGAAGCTTGAAACACGCCCTCATAAAACCTTTCTCCTCCGCCTGCGGCATCGAAAGGCCGGTGAGATCAAGGAAGGGGGTCCTAATGGCAGACAGGTGATTTTTTAACGTTATGATCGAAAAATGCTTCTGCTCAAATAGATAGTCTAAGTACTTGAAGATTAAGGCTGCCGAGGCAGTCGTTTGCCCTGACTCAACAATCCAGGTTGTAAAAGTTTTCCAATGTGATTGATATTGTCTCCTGGTAGATGGTGTGTACTGATTCATTAGCTTCTGAGTGACACTTGGTCCAAATTGATTTAACCATTTGGCATAGTAAATATCCATAAGGCAAAACTGAGCGAGGTCCGATTGCCAATCGTTTCCAAGTGGAAGACGGAGACCGGGAAGGACACCGGGGTCCTGCACCACTATTACAATTGGTGGTACCATACCTGGGCCGGCCAAAGCGGCGCGATCAGCGCTACCCGGCCCCGGTAATCCCTCAGTTTGTGAATGACCTTGCACATTAACACAGAGTCTGGTGGCGGAAACAGATAGATTGAGGTCCACCTGTTCCAGTCCACCAGCAATGCATCGGTTCCCCCTGCCGGGGTTACCCCGTGCCGGGTCAGAAAGAGTGGAAGTCTGTGGTTCTCTGCTGACGCAAACAAGTCCACCTGTGGACGGGCCGGCTTTGCAATCATCTTGTTGAAGATAGCCTGTTTGATTGTCCATTCTACTAGAGTGCTCCGCCGGCGAGAGAGAGCGTCTGCCCAGACGTTCGCCACGCCGGGGAGGTAGGTGGCATGCAGGGAAATCCCTAGCGAGTCGGCTAGGGTAAAAATTTGTTCTGAAACGTTCAACAACTCTCGTGACCTCACTGAGCCTTGTTTCTGAATGCAAAAAACTGCGGTTTGATTGTCCATTCTGAATGCTATTGATATGTTGCAATGTCCTGCCGTGAGTTTGGAGAAAGAACAGGGGAACTAAAAGCTCTTGCTTGTTGATATGGGCTTGGTTGTCTGCCACCCAAATGCCCTGTCCCTGGTGGCCTAGGCTTGACTGGTACCCCCAACCCAGGGTCCCCGAGGCGTCCGTGTCTACCCATACCGTAGGTGGGGGAGAAACCCATGACATGACTGAGTAGAAGACTTCGTGCTTGGTCCAGGCCGATAGTAAGGTGTGGATTAATGGAGGAATTGGCCATAATTTCTTCTCTGGCAAAAGAGGGAACACTTTGTTGCCTTCCAGGATTAATCGCTTGGTTTTCAATCGGCCTAAGTTGACAGTTAATTGTACCCAGTTGAGGGAACCGATCAGGGAATCCCACATTTTCCTGGTCGTATCCAGACTGTGGAGGAACCGGAACAGTTCCCTTCGAAATCTGCTGCAGTTATCCGCACTCTGAGTAAAAGTCAGAGCGGCGGTATCCCAGACCAGCCCTATCCACTGAATCGTCCTTGAGGGGACAAGGTGCGACTTTGCCAAGTTCACCTTGAACCCTAGGGCTTGTACATGAGCTAACACTTGGTTGACATGGTCTTGACATAATTCTACAGAGTTCGCCACTACTAGCCAATCGTCCAGATACCAAAACACCTGTATGCCTCAAACTAACAGGGGTAAAAGAGCTTGCCGGACGAGTTTGGTAAATACTCTCGGTTCTAGGTTCAACCCGAACGGCATCCTTTGAAAGACATAAGTCTCGTGCCGGATTCTCAGAGCGAGAAACTTTTGGAACCTCTTGTTTATAGGGACATGCCAATAGGCATCTTTGAGATCGATCGAACACATCCAACTTTGCGGCGGGAGTGCGAGTCTGAGTTGCTGTACAGTCAGCATCCTGAAGGGTGAATTCTCTATAAAGGTGTTCAGGTGCGAGAGATCTAGAACTGGTCGCATCTGCACACTGTCCCTTTTTGGCACTAAGAAGAGTCTTGACGTGAATACTGGCTGAAAGGTATTGACCTGTATAAGGACCTGTTTGGCAATAATTTCCTGTAACATGACCTCCTCCTCCTGAGACACTGGGGTATACTCTTGCGGCTGACGCAGTCGAGGCCGCCGGCGCCACCGCCAGGTGATTCCTTTGCTCACTATCTTCCTGGCCCAGGTATGTTTGGACCAGGCTGAGCGGAATGCATGGAACGAACCCAGGTGCAGCCGGGGTTCGTCCTTCAAGGCAACTCCCCAATCTTGGGCCTTTGAGCTCGGCCCTGGGATGTGGAGAGTGTGAGTGGCTAGTTTTTTGGAGGTGAGGGTAGGTTGGCATCGGACGCTTGACTAGTTTTGGCTGGTGCAGTGCCCTGATGACCTTTATATGGGGCCTTACCCTTATACCCATGCTGTTTACCGTGTTTGGGTTTGTACTGATTACCTCCCTGCTGAGGAGGTGGTCTGGGGTCTCGTGGTGCCTGTTTAGATTGGGGTTGGAACGGTTTGTTACCGCCCTTTGATTTATGAAAGGGTTTCTTAGGTGGGTCCTTCGTAGCTTGGGAGGTAACCTGCTCCCACCCACTTACCATATTAAAAACTAAACTCCAAGTTTCAGAGTTAAGCAGGGTGGCAGTAAGAACCGGTGAGAGAGTTACCCGGCGACCTATGTCCGCCGGCAACTTCCTCACCAGATGGACTCTCAGATCTTGGCGAGCTCGAACCTCCTCCAAGATTGTAATTCTAATGTCTCCTAGGGACTGAATGGCATTTTGTAGCAAAAGTCTTTGGACAGCTCAATAGCTTTTCTAATTTGGGGGTCAGTGATGGCCGAGATCGTGCGTGCAAGAGAGGCGGCTACTTGATGACTCACCAAGTACTGAGAGAACATCCGGTAGGCTTTATTGCGTAACTTAAAATCTCGCTCCAAGTGAGCAGCCAGGGGGGGAGAGAAAGGTTCATCCAGGCCTTGTAATGACACTTTGGTTAGTAAGGCTGGGGGACACCCCTTCTGCTTTGGATACTGGTAGGGAAAAGTAAGTATGATTCTCTGGGGGAATTTGATGAGAAGATTTGGAGGTGATAGTAGTGGCCAATCTACCCAAGGGCCTACTCCCAGCTGCCGCATCTGCAGTACCGGAGTCTGAGCTTGGTCCAGAGCCAGAATTGTAGCCAACTCTGGCGTAAGAGCATTTTAGGCTTTGACATCATTGATGCCATCAGGCTTCGACCAGTCAGCAAATAGTCGTGCAGATGCGGCAGAAGGAACAGCCGGCGCGGCTGAATACACAAAATATGCCGGGTTAAGGGAACTTGGGACACCCTTAATCAGTACATCTAATACCCTCCCTGTCTCGTCTTTGGCCCGAAATTTACGGTTCTTATTGATCTCGATGGACCACTCGCCGGGAACTGGTGGGTCCCCTGATACCGAAGGTTGAGCTATAAGGGGATTCTCTGGTACCACAGGTACCCAAGAGCAATCAGTGCCATAGAGGAGGGCTTCTTCAGAGGCTTCTTCATTCTTCAGAGGCGCTTTATCTAAAGGAGGAGGTTGGACATCAGTAATAACCCTGAGGTTGGACATTGCTAGCGCCGCCGGCACTGTAGGGCCTGGGGTAGCTGCCACCAACGGGGTTGGGCAAGAAGTAGTGAATGTCGGGAGTTCTAAAGGTTTAATCACAGAAGTGCTAGGAGGTGCAGCTGAGAGAGTAACTGGGGAATCCGACGAGGCAGGAATTTGATAATGCTGTATTACTTTATGCAATAATTCATTTACCTGATCAGAAGTCATCCATTTCCTAGAGGGGTCTTTGGATGAATGTGAACTAGCCTCAGAATAATTACTAGGGAGAGACTGAGAAGCCGGGGAGAACATTCCATCCGCCGGCTCCTCACTCTGCTCCAAGATCTCTTGTGATGCTATCTCTTGTGAGTCTATCTCATTATCCGCCGGGGGCCAAGACAAATCTGGCACTGACGATGGCAACACGTTGATGTTGCCGTCCTCAGTCCGTTCTGGAATGACATTAAGAGGTGGATCTGAATGGCGCCAGTAACCCCCTGCCGCTATGGGCTGGGAGTCATGAGTCACCTGTGAGCTGAATTGGGCCCCCGCCGGATAACCCCTAAATTGGTCGGCTAGTACCCTACTCGGGCCGGTCGACCTCACACCCCGTGGAACTACAGTTAATTTTGGTATGGCAAAAGTCACATTAGGAGGTACATGCACAGAATGTTCCTGACTAGGTGTAGATACTAATAACTCAGATCCTATTTCCGACTCCCTGAATCACGTGTATGGGTGTCAGAGGGAGGTGTGGGAGGGGGCGGCTGAGGAGTCTCTCGCCGGCTGCTCGATGTGTCATACTCTTCTCTCCGGCGCTTGTGAGACCGGGAAGAGTCCGAGGTGGAGTGGTGAGAGTGTTGCCGGGGAGACTTTGACCTGGACCTCGACTTCCGCCGCGTGGCACGGTCAGAGGAGGGGACCTCAGAGATGTCGCTCTCACTACTGCTACTGATAACCTCCTTGCTTGGGCGGGTGCCCAACCCCGAAAAGGGTTGAAATAGGGGAGCTATCCCCCCGCCAAAGGTGGCTTTCTAGGGCCTTTCCTAGCTGATGCTGAGAGGATTGGGTTCTAGTCATGTGGTGATGGGCTGGTCTATCAGAGTGAGAACTGAGCGATCTCTGCCATACCCATAGCTTACTCTGACTGTTCCTTTTACTTGTATATTTTCTAGATCTCAAGTGACGACGTCTCTTGCGTGGATTGACCTCCTAATCTACCAAGAATGGAAGCCAAAGCGTCACATCTTTCCTTTGCCTCTCAACTTTCTCTTCATAATTGCTGAGGGGCACAGGGCCCTGGGTGGGGCTTTGGTTTCCCGGGCGTTTCCGCACCCTCCTCAGCTCCCCGCCATGGAGTGGCTTCGGTCACCCAGGCTTTATTGTGGTCGGCCGGGGGGGGGTTCTGTGGGGGCGCTCGGTTATGGCCTTGGCCTTGCTCGGGGCCTTGGGGCTGTTCGGCCAGGCAGCTTGGGGAAAAACAACAACAACAACCTCCTTGCTGATGGCTTTAGCTTTGACCTTGGGTCTGACCGATTTGGAGGATCCAGGTTTTACTAAAGGTGACTTGATAATTAGCTTTTCCCACAGGACTTGGTCGTCACATTGGAGTGCCTTATGGGCTGTGTCCTTAGCATAAGAATTATCGCTTTAATCTCATGCAAGGCTGCTAAACATGACAGGTCTTTCTTTGCCAGCAAGGCGGATTTTAATTCAGAGCAGATGGCGCACCTTTTAGACAACCACACGCCTCGGGAGCGATCTAAACACTTCACACATTTAATGCAAAGAGTATGAGCAAAAACGGGTAAAAGGGAACAAGTGGGCTTAGCGCAAAGTTCAAACCTAGGCATGGTGCCGTAATTGAGAGGGTCCCCCCCCTCCGCCGGGATTAGATGTCCAACACCGCCGGAGAAGTAGTCTGGGGCCTGGAAAGAAAATTTCCAGGAATCAATGCTCATAAGGATAACCTGCGAGGTATTAAACATCCTAACCCAAATCCGCCGGAAAATTAGCGAGAGTGCACCACCTTGCCAACCTTCCGCCGGATCTGTCTAGCTGACTTTCAATAACTTACCTGTGACAAGAGCCACAGGTCCCATGACCTTTTAAGTTGTGATTATACTGAACAAGTTTGCAAAACTAATCTTATCACTTCGTGTACACTTGACTGGTGGTGCCGCAGGCGATAAAGTCTTAACGTGTCACTAGGCCAGTCAGGGCGAGTTAACTCGGCGGGCCGAGTTTGTAGCCCTGCTAGGAATGCAATTTCGCCGGGAGAGTGTGGTTCAGCTAAACCACGTCGGGATCTTTTGAATGTTCCTACCCGTCAGAGACGGATAATGTGGACCCACCGCACGGGGCCGCCGGAACAGACAAAGACTGCCGGTGAACGGGGTTGGCACAGCCCCTTTCCTGCAGTCCCACACATATATATAATATACATAATGACATATAGGGACGTCTCCCCTACCCCCAAAGGAACAAGGCCGCATGCATGAACCAAAAAAGGGGGCATACATAGGCAAAAATAACAACAGAAAGATTTAGAAACCTAAATTACCTGAAGCCTACGCCGGAGACCCCTAACTAGGCCAACCACGTGGACCGAAGAACATCCCAGCAGACGACGCTCCGGCACCCAGCAGCCGCACCATGAAGAGGGAGGCCCACCCAAGGGGCCTAAGCAAAACACGAACCCTGGAGCACCACGTGCAGACACCCTTAAACCAGAGCTTTTGCTGATATCTGAAGACAATGGCATGTACTTTCCTCAATATTGACAGTCTGTATCATGCCTCATAGAGTGGTCGCCTTCTAGCTAAGTAAACACAACAGCTGAGGCGTATCACAAAAACAACACACGCGGTACACCCATCCGGGACTCGTAGACGCCTGTGACAATGGTACCCTATTTTAACACACACTTCCTGCGGACCTACCAATCTGGCAGCCGTGCTAGCAAATCTAAACCTTGTTACTACAACACAGATGTATACAAATGAGTAAGGACTCACTAGAAGCTCTGCGAACGTCGAATGAAGCGGACACGGCGCGAGCCCTGTTGTCGGGAGGGACGCGGAAGTAGGAAGGACGAAGATGGCCGCTAGAGGGCCTGGTGTCGGGGAAACAAAGCATGAGAAATCCACAAATATGAAAGTCATATGATAACAGATATTAAGTTATTTTTTATTTTTTACAGAGTTTTTTCTGTAGGGTACCCAATCAAAATGACGATCCCATGAGGGAATTAAGCGTGCACTTATGATGAGTACTCCACGATACTTCCGCGCGGGCTATTCAAAATGCTGGCGCAGGATGTTGAATGGAGACTATTATTATTAATAGGCGAAGTCGTCAATGATGGAGGGGCCCTATTAAATAACAAACTTAAGTCTTTATTGTTTACATACAATAATATAGACAAAATGGAAAGAAAGCAGTGTGTTACTTTGAAGAAGATCTCCTTAAAGTAACCATGCAGGTACATCTGATAAAGAATATCACATTGAGATTCAATAAAATTTGTTTTCCAAGAACATTCTTGTATTCCTGTCCAACATTGTAAAGGCACGGGGCACGGGTCGTTGGAGCGGCTTCGGTCGCGCCGGGAATTTTCACACCTCTCACACCACACACACACATCACACAGTTTTTCCTACACCGAGAAATGACTCTCCGGCTGTCATTTCTCGAAGACTTCTTCTAGCCGGAGACATTGAGAGCAGCCCAGGACCCACGTACACATACATATGTCCAACTTGCTCAAAACCCATCACTTCGAGTCGCCATACTAAGGGTTCAGTTCTCTGCAATTCATGCGGGAACTGGACCCACTTCACCTGCACAACACTTGCCTCCAAGAAACACTACACAAACACCTGGACCTGTTCCTCATGCCCCTCCCTCTCCCAGTCAAATCCCTCACCTAAAACCCGTCCACCTCTCCTCCCCAACCCACCTAACCTTCCCATATCATCCACTCCCCCCCCTAAAACCCGTCCACCTCTCCTTCCTAACCCACCTAACCTTCCCATACCATCCATATCCTCAACTCAACACACCACACCCCATCCTAATCCATTCCAACCCCCATCTCCTGCTCCCCAATCCCCACCCCCACCTCACCCATCCCAACCCCCAGCTCCTCGCCCCTCGCCCCTCGATAACCTCATCATCCTTAACGACATCCATCAACATACCCATATTCCTCACCAAGCCCTCTATAACCCATCATCTCCAGACATCACCTTTTGCTCCCCAGAACTCGCCCCCACAACATCCTGGAGGGTGGTCAGAACCTTAGGCTCTGACCACCTCCCGATCATTATCACCACCAAAACCAGACTCACCCCAGCTAGCCACAAACACACATACACCAATTATAAAAGAGCTAACTGGGAAGCATTCACAAATGAGACAGAACAACACTTCACAACTCTAAACAGTACACCCATCACTAACATCAACAATGCTGTACACATACTCAATAAAACTATCCAAACGCTGACAAGAAACACATTCCAAGAGGTAACAGAAAAGACACAACCCCAACTTCACACCAGAAATTCAAAACCTCATCAGACAATGCGACATACTGAAACACTCCCCAGCACCCCACACACAAGACATCACACAACAAATTCAAGCACTCAACACCCAAACTAACAACAAAATACAAGAACAACAAAAACTAAATTGGAATAACTTCCTACAAACACTTGATCACAAAACAAACCCCAAAAAACTCTACAAAACACTAAACAGCATCACACTTTCCAACAGCAACACAACACAATCACATGCTGCAATCACAACAACAGACTCTACTCCTTCATGTAAACAACAAGCAAACACTCTCATCAATCTCACTTTTCACATGTCAGCCACCTAAAACCTCACAAAGACGACCGACGTGTCATCCGACGTAAGAGACAATTCCCCACAGACCCTGACTATACACCCTTCACCAATCACCAGACAAAGCATATCATCAACAATCTCAAGCACTCACCCGCCTGTGGCCTAGACAACATAAGCAACATACACCTCAGACACCTGGGACCACAAGGCATACAAGCACTTACGAACATATCAAACTACAGCTATTCACACAACACAATACCAGACATTTGGAAGCATGGTATCATCATCACATTCCCCAAACCCAACAAAGACCCCACGCTACCCTCCTCGCACCGCCCCATCACACTCCTTTGCTCCCCCTCCAAAGTCATGGAACGCCTAGTATTACAACTAATTACACCTGACCTACCCCTAGCTCCAACACAACATGGCTGTTGTGTTGCAACAGCACTGCACTCACAAACACTCTTCTCACAGACCTTACACAAAGAGCTTTCGACGGCATCAACTCAGCTAGACCACCACACAGATCACTATTAGCCACACTCGACATTAGTAAAGCCTTCGATGCCATCCCCCGCCACAACCTAACAAACAAAATCTACAACACAAACATGCACAACAACACAAAAAGGTGGCTGGCCAACTTCCTAGCAGGCAGATGTGCACACGTATCTTTTGCCGGTCAGTCATCTAAAATCAGAAACTTTCCAAACGGAGTCCCACAAGGATCCGTCCTATCGCCCGCACTCTTCAATCTGTACATGCACGATATAACTACACCCAATACGCCCCAAATAAACTTAGCCTCCTATGCAGATGACATAACACTCACATGCACACACCATGACCCAAAAAGAGCAACAGATCTCCTTCAACCCTATCTCAATACACTACATGGCTGGTGCACTACAAACAGACTTAATCTAGCCCCAGCCAAATCCACTGCAACCCTGCTCACAAGTTGGACAGGAGAACACGAATACATCCCTCAACTCACCATAAACAACACACCCTTAACACATACACACACACCCAAAATCCTAGGAGTAACATATGATACTCATATGACATTCAAACAGCACACCACAAACATTAAAAGAAACTGACACCCAGACTTAACGCCCTCAGGTCACTTGCTCACACAAAATTTGGACACAACAAAGAAACTACCACCACAGTATATAAACAATACATTAGATCAGTGATGGAATATGAAAGCCCAGCCTGGGCTTCTAACCTAGCTGAAACACATCATAAGACCTTACAGACTATTCAAAACAAAGCCCTGAAGATCATTACAGGCTGCACAGCTACTTCACCCACAGATCACCTACATCAAGAAACCAAAATCCTCAAAGTCAAAGACCATCTGGACATGAGAGGCACTCAATTCCTGGCAGCAGCCTCCACGAACCAAGACCATCCACTAAACTACATGGCAACACACCCACAGACACCAAGAAATATCAAAACAACACCCAGCACACGGTATCACACACAATTATTGTCCTCTCTCCCTCCCTGCCCACCCCGAACCAACTTCCAAAAGCACATCCATACTCATATCTCTCACCGATCCATCCACTCACTCACAGACAACACGCAGCTGCATGCACGACCTCCCGAAATCCATCCTTCCGAATCCTCCCTTCCTCGCGAGGACAGAGTCCACCTGGCCAGGCTGAGATGCGGACACCATCCAGCTCTCCTGAGCTATCAGAAGAGACTGGATGACTCCGTTGTCGACGCCTGCCCGGGATGTAACACAGCACCCCATACCATTAAACACATCATAGAAGACTGCATTTCACACAACCACTTACGCCAACAACACAATCTACACTCAATGAGAGCTCTGTGGGAAAGCCCGATCGTGGCCATGGCCTTTCTCAGGGACTCGGGGCTGTTCGGCCAGGCAGCTTAGTGAACAACAACAACAACAACAACATTGTAAAGGCACAAATAAATAATTTGATTATATCCTATGTCCTGAACATTAATTTGTACATACCATATACTTTGTACAATTTATACTTAATATCCTATAGTTGCAACTATGATAGATATCTTAAAAATAAAAATAAATTTTTGAGCTGTATAACCAGCTCGACTTATCAAGTATCACAGCTCGTGAACTTATAACATAGTCCAGCGGAGGGTCTAGGGGTCCTGCGCTCTCCAGCACCCCCCCCCCCCCCCCTCCTTTTCACCATTAAGATTAAACTTAACTTTAGTAGCACATAGACCAACTAGACCCTCTGACTTAAGGTCACACAGGTAAAATTTGGTGTATCCAAAGCAACAGACAGGTATCGCGTCATGAAAGTATGATTGGAAGCCCACAGCTTAGTGTTAGCTATGTCATCAATTGAGTAATTTTGCAAATATCGTAACCCTGATGTCGTGGGCCTTTCCCACTACACCAGTATTACTTTCACGAATTACATCTACGAGTAAAGAAGCCAATTATCTTCTCGTGACGCGAGTACCTGTACCATTGGCCTATAAGGCTCCCTGCTGTTGGGGCTGAGAAAACCTCATAAACTTTATTAAAGCTTTCACAGGGCATAAGACATGGTGTGTATTCCTGCGTTTAAGCGCCGGGACCGTAAACTCAGAAAAAACATGATCACTATGTCCGTTCTTGGCAACGATCGTGGGAGATGGAGCAAGTTGTAAATTCTCATTGAGTCTCCCGAACCTGAGGTAATTAGGTTCGTTGCTCATCGCCGCCAGCTCAGACACCCTGTTACCTGTGGCCAAAGCCATAAGGAACACAACCTTCTTTAATAATGAGTCAAAATCCGGCGCATGATTATACTTGGCGCGAATGAAGCAAAGACAAAGCTTTGTCAAGTGACCAGGTAGGCATGAGCTGATGGGGTGGTGGGCAAAGCTTGAAACATGCCCTCATGAACCCTTTCTCCTCCGCCTGCGGTATGGATAGACCTGTTAGGTCATAAAAGGGGTTCTAATAGCAGACAGATGATTCTTCAGTGTAACTACAGAAAGGCGTTTTTGTTCAAACAAATAGTCTAAGTACTTGAAAACCAAATCTACTGATGCATCAGTTTGCCATTTCTACTATCCAGGTTGTGAAAGACTTCCAATGCGATTGATATTGTCTCCTGGTAGACATAGTATACTGATTAAGGAATTTATTAGTAACGCTCTCTCCATACGGAGTTAACCATTTGGCATTCTGAATATCCAAAAGGCAAAAGTCAGCAAGGTCTCTAGGTTGCCAATTGTCTCCAAGTGGAAGTACGAGATCGGGAGCGACACCGGGTTCTCGCACCACATTTACAACTGGTTACCACACCTGAGCCGGCTATAGAGGCGCGATCATCGAGACTAAGCCCTGGTAACCCCGTAGTTTGTGAACTACCTGACACATGAATGAAGCGTCGGGAGGTGGAAAAAGATAGATGGAATTCCACCTGTTCCAGTCCTCCAACAATGCGTCTGGACCCCCCGCCGAAGTTATTCCCCGGCGGGTTAGGTAGAGAGGAAGCCTGTACTCACCTAATTGTACTCACCTAATTGTAGTATACAGGATTTGAGCCTAAGCTCGTGTTGTCCTGTCTCTCTCTCTACATTTATCCAATTTTGCTTTAAAAGTTTGGATATTTCTTGCTCCCACCACCTCCCCATCCAACTTATTCCAACACTCAATGCTTCTATACGGGAAGCTGAACTTTCTTACATCAGACTTACATATAACTTTCCTCAACTTACAATCATGACCCCTGGTTCTTCCCTCGTCCCTCACCACAAAATCTCCCTTGTCGATCTTCTCAAAACCTTTCACACACTTAAACATCATGATCATGTCACCTCTCTCTCTCCTCTCCCTCAGCGTTGGCAACTTTAGCCTCTCCAATCTCTCCTCATAAGGTAGGTCTCTAAGGCTAGCTATCATCTTAGTGGCAACTCTCTGAACTCTTTCCAGTTTTTTATTATGTTTTATAAGGTGTGGAGACCACACCACTGCTGCATACTCCAGTCTTGGTCGTATTATTGTCCCTATTATTTTTGCTAACATCTCTTCATCTAAATAATTCAGAGCTATTCTCATGTTAGTCAACACTGCATAGGTTTCACCAGTTATTTTATTTATATGCTGTTCAGGTGACAAGCTGTCTGCCACAACTACCCCTAGGTCTTTTGCTTTCACAGCTTTACTAATTATTTCATCTCCTATTTTATATCCCCAAGAAGGTCTATATTTACTTTTTCCCATCTCAAGAACCTGACACTTACTCGTGTTGAATTCCATTTTCCAAGTTTGACTCCACTCATATAACTTATCTAGATCTCTCTGTAATTCTGCACAACTACTCCTACTTGTAATATGCTTCATTAGTTTTGCATCATCAGCAAACATAGATATATATGAGTCTATTCCCATTTGAAGGTCGTTGATGAAAACCAAAAACATGATTGGGGCCAACACCGATCCTTGAGGCACTCCGCTTTTTACCCTTTTCCACGAGGAGAACTTTCCTTTTATTACTGTTCGCATTTCTCTCCCAATTAAATAGTTTTCCATCCACTTTAATAATACTCCCTCAACCCGCCCCACAGTCCTGAGCTTCCACAACAATCTCTTATGAGGCACCTTATCAAATGCCTTCTTGAAATCTAAGTAGATACAATCTACCCACCCCTCCCTCCCTTGTACAATGTCAATTACCCTATCATAGTAACTCAACAAATTTGTGGTACACGAATGACCTTTTCTGAACCCAAACTGCTTGCTTGAAATTATTTCCCTCTCCTCCAACATACCCACCCATCTTTTTCTAATAATCTTTTCACAAAGCTTGCATATAACACTCGTTAAGGATACCGGTCGATAATTTAGCGGGTCTTCTTTATTTCCACTTTTATATATTGGAGTTATATTTGCTTGCTTCCATTCTAAGGGAAGCTCCCCCTTGTTTAATGAGTATTGAACAATATTAAAAATAGGTCTCACTAGTTGTTCAGAACATTCTCTTAATACCCATCCAGCAATGTTATCTGGGCCCATAGATTTTCTCACGTCCAATTCTTCCAACAATGATTTTAGTTCATCCTTGTTGACTTCTATCGACTCTAGTCCCTGTATCTCATTCAATTCCACCACAGGTTCTACATAGTCATCCTCCTCCACAAACACGGATGTTAATGTATCATTCATAATTTCACACATACCCACTGTGTCTTCATATAATTGACCCTCTACCCTAAGCTTTGTTATTTTGTCCTTTATTTTAGTTTTACCGTTGATATAACTATAGAACAGTTTGGGTTCTTTATTACATTTGTTTACTATATCTTTTTCAAAGTTCTTTTTCTCCTCTCTTATAGTCTTGACATAGTTGTTTCTAGCATTCTTATACTCATCCCATTTTTCCTCAGTGTGTCTCCTTCTCACTTTATTCCATGCAGAGTCCTTTTTGTTCTGGGCAATGTGACATCGCATATTAAACCACTCTTTCTCCTTAGCCAGCTTTCCATCCTTAAATGTTGGTACATATTTATCTACCCCCTCCCTGTAAATGTCTAGTAACATGGTGTATTTTACCTGAATATTCTGTTCTTGCTCAATAAATGACCAATCTATATTTGCAAAGTATCCTCGTAATGATTCATAATCCGCCTTACTATAATTTAGTCTAAATTCCCTATGTTCCTCCTCTCTGCCTTCCAGAAATTCCACTGTCAATTCAAATTCAATCACAGCATGATCACTTTTTCCCATGGGACTCAAATATGTTAGGTTCTTTATTTCTTGGGGGTCTTTGGTGAATAGTAAGTCAAGTCTTGATGGTTCATCACCTCCTCTAAATCTTGTATTTTCCGTAACGTGTTGTGTTAATAGATACCCCATTGTTAGTTCAAGAAATTTGCTACCCCAAGTATTTTCATTTGAACCCGCATCCAAACATTCCCAATCCACCTCCCCGCAATTAAAGTCCCCTGCAAGAATAAGCCTATTTTTCCTTTTACAAATAATTTCTAACATACGCAAGGTTTCCAAAATTAATTCATTATATTCATCATTGCTCCAAGATTTAGTCTTAGGAGGTAAATACATTGATACAATGTCCAATCTTGACCTATCATTATCCTCAATTTCAACTGCTACCACTTCAGCAATGCTATCACCAAGTTTTAATTCTTTAGCAGTAATTTTATTATCTACCATGATCAACACTCCTCCTCCTAGCTTTCCTAACCTGTCTCTTCTCCATGTACTGTATCCTGCACAACTAATTATATTCGTGTCTACCTCCTGGTTAAGCTTAGTTTCAGTCAAACATACTACCCCGGGCCTCTCTCTCTTTACATATTCGTCAAACTCAATCTTTTTGGAAATTAACCCATCAATATTTGTATACATGAACTTAGCATTTCCAGTATTTTCCCTATTTTTCTCTCCCCTGCCCGTTCCTTTCTTTTTTGTACGTACCCCTCCCAATTTATTTCCTAGCTTGTCTCCTCTCCTCTTGTCTCCACCTGGACTGTTTCTCGCTCCGTTTCCACCTCCCCTCCCTCTGCCTCCACTTGGACTGTTTCTCTCTCCATCTCCACCTCCCCTCCCTCTGCCTTCTCCCCCGTCACCCGCACCATCTCCCTTTCCCTCCCTACTTCGTCCCTTCGCTTTATATACCATTTCTTTAGTTTTCCCTCCCACACTCTCCAGAAAAACTTCTTTTCGTCTTCTTTCGTCCTTTCTCCATTCTTTACATTTGCCTCGGTTTGCAATTCCTTTCTTATATTTCGATCCTCAATACTCATGCCTTTTCTAATTGTAATTTTCTTAAACTTGCTGGTCAAGTTAAGTCTCCATGTTACGTTCATTATTGCATCCACTGTTACCCTAGACCTAAACTGCACTCTCATTGGCCTTGTGTTTCCCTTACTATATTTACCCATTCTCCTAACTTCTTCAATATCATCTCTCCAGTTGTTTCCTTCTTCATCGACATGCTTGATCAATGTTTTTACCTTATTAATTTCTTCCTTATCCCTAGCTTTCCTCTCAATAATGTGCTCCTCTATATCCCCAAATACAATAATACACTTATTTCTATCTATTGTTTCACGCAGGACCTGTTCATTTCTCCTCATAGCGTTTACTACCACTGATTCTAAATCTCTATTTTCCCTTTCTGATTGTTTCTTTTGTTCCTCCATGATTTCCTTCATTGCCACTTCCTTCACTTTTCCTCCTTCGTCATTAACCCATTTATTGTGTTTCTCCTTAATCTCCTCCACATGTGTTTTCATTTCCTTGGTTTGCCCTTTGTATTCTTCAAGTTGCAATCTTAAAGCTTCATTTTCGTCCTGGAGTTGCCCCATATGAGTTTGAATATCTTTTAGGCTAGCCCGACTCAAATCTTGTCCAGGCTCGATGTCCCCAGCCTGAGCACCACATATTGAACATATAGCCTCAATCTGTGAACTAACACTCACCTTCCACTCCTGCATATCCTCCTTCCATCTTTTAATGTCATTCAGCTCACGTATAATTTTCCCTAGAATGCCCTCGGTCTCACCGACTTCAAATCCATCAAAGTCAGCCATATTTGTTTACATCCACTCGCATTCACAATTACTTAAATTATTTTTATCACTCGAAATATCCTCACTTGCTTTTAATCTCAAATTATTTTAATACTGCATTTTAAGACAGGACAACACAAAATATCCTTATACTGAAGTTTAGGTGAGTTTATTTGCCGAGCGCTGTAAACAGCTTGCTAGATCAGCTGATTTTCGGGAGCGTGGGTGCGGAGGTGTTGTCTCGTCGGCGGTGGGTCTGTGGTTGTCCTCGGACGCGAATAGATCCACTTGTGGACGGTATTGCTCTGCAATCATCTGGTTGAAGATGTTTTGCTTGATTGCCCATTCTACTTTGGTGCTCTGCCGCCGGGACAGAGCGTCCGCCCAGACGTTCACTACGCCTGGGAGGTATGATGCATGGAGATGAATGTTCAGCTCTTCGGCCAGAACAAAATCCTCTTCTGACAACTCTAGCAACTTCCGAGACCTCGTTGACCCTTGCTTTTGAATGCAGGACACCGCATTCAAATTGTCCATTCGAAAAGCTACTGATTTCCCCCCGCAAGGAGGAGCCGTGAGTTTGAAGGAAAACCAAAGGGACTAAGAGCTCTTGCTCGTTGATATGAAAATTCTCGGTTTGGGACCAAAGACCCTGACCCTGATGGCCTAGGCTCGACTGATAATCCCCGCCTATTGTCCCTAAAGCATCTGTGTCTACCCATACCGTAGGTGGGGGAGAAGTCCACGTCATTATTGAGTGCAATATTTCTCTCCTTGCCCAGACCGACAATAAGTTGTGAATTAATGGAGGAATTTTCCACAATTTTCCCGCCGGCAATAGCGGGAAATATTTGTTGCCTTCCAAAATTAATCTCTTTACTTTCAATCGGCCCAACTTTACAGTTAGTTGAATCCAATTGAGAGAGCCGACCAGGGATTCCCATGTCCTTCTCATGGTGTTCAGACTGTGGAGAAACAAACAATTTCTTTCGAAATCTGTCGCGGTTGTCCACACTCCGACTGAGAGTAAGATTGGATGTGTCCCAGACCAGCCCTATCCACTGAATTTCCCGTGTGGGAACAAGATGTGACTTTGCCAAGTTGACCTTGAACCCTAGGGATTGTACATGATTTATAATGTGATTGATATGGATTTTGCATAAACTCTCTGACTCCGCCACTACCAGCCAATCGTTTAGGTACCACAACACCTTGATCCCTTGATTTGACATTGGTATGAGGGCCTGCCTCATGTCAATTCACGTCCGAGGACAACCACAGGCTTCCTCTCTACCTAACCCGCCGGAGAATAACTTCGGCGGGGGGTCCAGACGCATTGTTGGAGGACTGGAACAGGTGGAATTCCATCTATCTTTTTCCGCCTCCCGACGCTTCACTCATGTGTCAGGTACAGTAGTTCACAAACTACGAGGTTACCGGGGCTTAGTCTCGATGATCGCGCCTCTATGGCCGGCTCAGGTGTGGTAACCAGTTGTAAATGTGGTGCGAGAACCCGGTGTCACTCCCGATCTCGTACTGCGGAAAAAGGAAAGTAGGAGGCAGAGGTATCAGGAAGGGAAGCGAGTGGTGGAATAATACGGTGAGAAAGGCAGTTGAGGAAAAGAGACTGTTTTGAGAGGGTTTTGCAGGATGGTAGTGTTGAGGTATGGGAGAGGTACAAGGAGAAAAGGAGAGAGGCAAAACGGAAAATTAGAGAAGCGAAAAAAGATGCAAATGAAAGGTGGGGTCAAAGGTTGAGTGAGAATTTTGAAGAACGAAAGAAGATGTTCTGGAAGGAGGTAAATAGAGTAAGAAAAGGAGGACAAAAGAGGGAAGAGTCAGTGAAAGATGCAAATGGAGAATTACTAGTGGAACCAGTTGAAGTGAGGAAAAGATATGCTGAGTATTTTGAATCTTTGCTAAATGCAAGAGATGGAAGAGAAGCAGTGATTGAAGCAGTGGTTGATGGAGATAGGTTACCCAGGTGGCAGGGAATGAATGAAAGGATTGAGGAAAATGAGGTGAAAGAAGCAGTGAAACAAATGAAAGCGGGAAAAGCAGAAGGTTTGGATGGTATTGCTGTGGAGTGTATAAAGAAGGGTGGAGTTGTGATAATAGATTGGTTGGTGAGACTTTTCAATGTGTGCTTTGTGATGTCAAAGGTACCAATAGACTGGAAGAGTGCATGCATTGTGCCGTTGTACACGGGGAAGGGAGATCGGCAGGAGTGTTCAAGTTATAGAGGTATTAGTTTATTATCAGTGATTGAAAGCTGTATGGCAGGGTGTTGATAGAGAGGATAATAAAATGTACGGAAGTTGCAATAGGAGAAGAACAGTGCAGTTTTAGGAGGGGAAGAGGGTGCGTGGATCAGATGTTTGCAGTAAGACAGTTATGCGAGAAGTATTTAGAGAAGCATAAGGAGACATTTTGGGCTTTTATGGATTTGGAAAAAAACGTATGATCGTGTGGATCGTGAAGGAATGTGGAAGGTGTTAAGGATTTATGAAATTGGAGGAAATTTGTTGGAAGCAGTTAAGAGTTTTTATGAAGGGAGCAGAGCATGTGTTAGAGTAGGAAATGGTGAGTTGAGTGAATGGTTTGAGGTAAAGGTAGGTTTGCGACAGGGTTGTGTATTGTCACCATGGCTGTTTAATATGTTTATGGATGGTGTGGTGAGGGAGGTGAAAAGGAGAACTATGGGAAGAGGATTGGGTTTAGTAGGAAAGAATGGTAGAGATTGGGAATTGAATCAGTTGCTGTTCGCTGATGACACAGCGTTGGTGGCGGATTCTGAGGAGAAATTGCAGCGGGTAGTCAAAGAGTTTGGAGTGGTTTGTGGGAGGAGGAAACTGAAGGTGAATGTCAATAAAAGTAAAGTAATGGTGTGTAATAGGGGTGATCATAGGGTGAATCTACATGTGAGGCTGGATGGGGAAATATTGGAACAAGTAGAGTGTTTTAAATATCTAGGAGGATGATAAGCAGGAGTGGAGGTATGGAAATGGAGGTAAAACAGAGAGTGTGTGAAGGAAGGAAAGTTTTCGGAGCAATGGGAAGTATGTGGAAGACGAGAAATCTCGGAATGAAAGTAAAAAGTGCAATGTATCAAGGAATTGTTGTGCCAACAGTGATGTATGGGGCTGAGACATGGGCTCTGAAGAAAAAGGAGAGAAGAAAGCTGGATGTGATGGAGATGAGCTGCTTGAGGAGTATGTGTGGAGTTACTCGTAGAGACGGATTGAGGAATGAAGAGATACGTAGGAGAGTGGGGCAGCAGGAACATTTGTCAGCCAGAGTGGACAGAAGGGTGCTGAGCTGGTATGGTCATGTTGAACGAATGGGAGATGAAAGGCTTACAAAGAGAATATATGAGTCAGATACAAGGGGAGATAGAAGGGCAGGAAGACCCCCATTGAGATGGAGAGACTGTGTAAGACAAGCTTTGGATGATAGAGGAATGACTATAGATCAGGCAAAGGAAGTGGTAATAAACAGGAATGAATGGAGAATGCTTGTGAATAGTTGAGTGAATATGTGGTCATTTGGGGGAAGGGGTCGGGCGCAAGTTGGACTAGATAATAGTCCATGAGGCGCATGGCCCGGGGAGACGGTTAATATGAAGGGTGCGCCTGGAAGTGTGGTGGGCGGGCTTGTGGCTTTGGCTTCACTACATGTCTGCCTGCTGAGATCGGAGCCTCTCCGGGTGGTCGGGGGCCGGGGGAGTGCTGGAGCGACTTTGGTGACCCTGGTCTCTGAGTATTCTCCTGGGTGACCTAGATTGTGTGAATTTTGTGTTTTGTCTGTGTTTGTTCGCTGTTTTGTCTTGTGTTTTGTGTTTTCCTGTTCTTGCTCTGTCTTGAGTCGGCCACCCCCAAGAATAAAAAAAAATGAAAATAAAAAAAATAAAATAGAGGAAAATAAAATAAAAAAAATAGGAAAAGTGGGGATTGGGCCTGAGCATATAGATAGACAAATTAATTTTAAGGACAAAAGATATAATCAAATTATTTATATGTGCCTTCAAATGTTTTGGACAAGAATAAATACATTCTTGGAAAATATTTGTTATTGAATCTCAATGTAATATTCTTTAGCATGTGTAGGCTACCTGTATGGTTACTTATAAGCAGAACTTCTTCGAAGCAATGCACTGCTTTTCTTTCCAATTTTTCTAAATATTGTATGTAAACAATAAACTTAAGATTGTTATATGGTTCTTTTTCTCTACCTATGGTAATTTGTTAGTGGTTCAGATATTGTCACGAATGTCCCCCTCCAGTCTTGAGATATCAGGCATATCGTCAATGATGGAGGGGCCACTAATAAATTATAGGTTTGAGTCCCGGAGGGAAGAATGAAAACCTAATATTTAGTAGTGGCCCCAAAATCATTGACGATGTAGGGCCTTCCCTTCCATCCCCTTCCCATTCGTTGATGTCTTGAGCTTAATCTTGATATATCATTGAAGGAGGAATGGCGTCGCTGGGTTCAGCGTCTCGGGTGGAATCCACAAAAGACATCCACTAGTTGGAAAGCTTTAATATAACAATTATTAAGTTAATTTTATTTTTTTATTTTTTACGAAGTTTTTTCGTAGTGAGTACCCAATCATAAAGACGATTCCATAAGAGAATTAGCGTTGCACTTATGATGTTAGTACTCTTTCCCCTGCGACGGGTGTTTCAAACAGGCTGACTGCGGGTGTTTGAAAGAGAGCTATTATATAACCCACGAAATCCGGGGGGGGCTTCATATGATCCCGATCGCTATGTCCGGGGACCATTTGGTACAGGCAAACTTCATAATTCAGTAGCTACTGATTGAGACCACCTAGAGCAGTAATTTATTTTGCTAATTGTAGAACATTTTGTTGTCTATAGACTGCCGTTGAGATGACATCGCTACGACGCGTAGTTGCCGAGTTATGCTAATTTTAGCGGCGATTTTTAGAACCTCATTTAAGACATATGAGGCCTCCCGGATTCCGAGAGTTAATAGGCATATCGTCAATGATTTCGGGGCGACTACTAAATAGGCTATTAGGTTTTCGTTCTTCCCTCCGGGACTCAAACCTATAATTGCAGGCCTATCATGACATTGCGAAAAGTAAGACACAGCACATGTTAAAGTAATTAAATAGTAAAAAGTCCATATAAAAACTGTGACAAGATGGCAAAAGTACAGGACTAAGAAACAATTGACCATTCCAAGAATTCAGCCGAGACCTCTGGTGGACGCTTCCGAACTAGCGCCAGAGCTACGACTGTCGACATCAACAATACCCAACACTTAGGATATACACAGTTTATCTCGATTTTTTGTGATTCTACATGTTTATATTTATTAGTGGCCCCTTCATCATTGACGATATGCCTATTAGTATAATAGTCCTCTTTCAAGCACCCGCGGTCAGCTTGTTTGAAACACCCACCGCAGGGGAAAGAGTACTACAGTACATCATAAGTGTAACGCTAATTCTTTTATGGAATCGTCTTTATGATTGGGTACTCACTACGAAAAAACTTCTTAAAAAATACAAAATTAAAATTAACTTAAAATTTGTTATATTAACCCTTCTGGCCCGGGCTGCCTTTCTAAAGGACGGAGCTCGTATCCGGGCGATCTGGCTGAAAAATAAGACTCGTAAACAAAGGCCTATCTCCCTTAATACAAGAGCTACATTAATCAACCATATACTAAATTGTTCGCCTTACCTTGCTGCGTAGAGCTCTCTAGCTCAACTGGTTCCGGAGTTATGGCGATGTTAGTGGAGGTAACTTTTGCCGCGTATTTACCTCGGCGCGTCAGAACACTCAACCGCGGCCCCGGCTACGACGCCCTGTTGCACTCGTCGCCCCACCCGCAATTATGCCGGGAAGCGATTTGAGAGCTTTTATTGTTTATTATGCCATTTATTATAGTTATTATGTTATTTTTATGAAGTTATTTGTGTCTCTGTCACTTATACTTAGTTTTATTCTTATTATTATGAGTAGTTATTATTATTTATACTGGACTATGGTAATTGATAGTGTCATTTTCACTTTTATGTATTGTTAGGTAAGCTAATAATATATATAGTGTCACTTTCACTTGTTCATATTGTTATGAAGGCACTTATTACTTATGTGTGTCTCTTTCACTTATACTTAGTTTTATTATTATTATAGTGTCACTTTCACTGGACTATGATAATTGATTGTGTCATTTTCACTTTTATGTATTGTTAGGTAAGCTAATAATATATACTGTATTTTTTTTTTTATTTTTTTTTTTTTTTTTTTTTAAGACAATGAACGGAGGAAGGAAATACACAGATAAAACAAAAAGGTCCATGTGCCTAAAGGCATCCTCCATTCATAAAATGTTTGTAACAACTGGATTTAAACATTTGTAGATTGTAAGTTTGTGGAAAGCAATTCGAGGGAAGTGAATTCCAAAGAGTAGTAGTTCTAGGGATAAATGAATTTTGATAAGCAGAAGTTCTGCATTGTGGAGGAGAAAGTGTAAATTCATGGGCGCTCTCAGCTGCCCTAGTTCTACGGGGAAAGATGTGGAGAGGCGGCACAATTGAAGCAAGTTCCTCGGAACAATTGCTGTGAAAATATCTGTAGAATAATGCAAGGGATGCAACGTTTCTTCGTATGGATAATGTAGGAAGGTCCTGTGTGATTGCAGGGTTATTGATTAATCTAATAGCTTTATTTTGAATTTTGTCCAACTGCCTCAATGCAACCACTCCACTTCCACTCCACAGAGGTGAACAGTAATCCATCTGAGAACGCACATGACTTTTATATATTACGGCCAACTGCTCGGCAGTGAAGAATTCTCGAACTCTGTACAGGAGTCCATTTTTTTAGAGGCATTCTTAGCAATGCTTCTAACATAATGTGTCCAGCTCAAGTTAGTAGTTAATGTTACACCGAGAATGTCAATACTAGGGGAAGTGGGAATATTTACATCATTAAAAAATATATTGGAGTCAGTGAGATTCTGTCGGTTAGAAAATTGAATGTACTTGGTTTTCTGTGCATTAAAGGAAACTAGATTCTTAGATAGTGTCACTTTCACTTGTTCATACTGTTATGAATTAAAGGAACTTATTATTACTTATGTGTGTCTCTTTCACTTATACTTAGTTTTATTATTACATTTTAGAGAGTGTCACTTTCACTGTCATTGTCACGGGCACTTCAATAATCGATTAGCGTGTGAAAGTCGTTGGCGCACAGTGCCACTTGACACTCTAGGCATTCCCATGTGGTTTTGCTCACTTTGTGGGGTCTGCGAGTTGTGTGGCTGCACACATGGCACCTCTTCTGACTCTTAACTTTACTACCAGGTGCTTTGAAAGGAAGGGGGTGGAGCTGGTGCTTCCTGAAGAAGTCGGCACACCCCGTGCGGTCCAGCTGGCCTGGTCCTTGTAGTGGTCTCCCAGGTTCCGCATATTTAGCCAGGAGCTCAAGTATCACCTGCTTGTGGAACTTCCGCAGGGACTTGTACTTCTTGGCTCCGGGAGTCCACAGACGGTAGATGTTGTAGGCATTGAGGGCCAACATATCTACCGTATGCAGAATAAACTTCTTATACCACCTGCAAGATGTTCGCAGGCAGTTGATGAAGCCCATCTGCATGTCGGACTTGTCGACGAGGCGCATATTTAGGTTGTAGTCCAGGACAGCAGCTGGTTTCTGGACGGGGTTTTTGGTTCTTCGGTCCGCCTTCCCTGTGGCGACCATCTCAGCCTTGTGGCATGTGGTGAGGAGGTTGACCTTGCGCTGGTCATGCCAGTGGATGGAGAGGATGGGGCCACTCTTCTTGTGGAAGATGTCCGTCTTCTTCGTCTTTGTTGGGTAGGCTGGCATGCCCCTCCTCTTGGCCTTGACTGTGCCGACAGTTCCGGTCTTGCGGTCATGGAGGTACTTGGTTAGGATGGACGACCCCACACAATTACCTGGACCTCGGCCTGTTACTCTTTCTATTAATTTCTGCAACATTCGCAGACTTTCCTCTATCTTTCACTCTGTTGAGCACCATCTCTCCTCCTACAAACCTGATCTTCTCTTCCTCACCGAAACTCAGGTGTCTGTAGCAACATTCAGCAGCCCCTTCTCTGTATCCTCCTACTTTCTCTATCCTAGTTTCAAAGCCAAAGGCGGATGTTGTGCATATGTGTACAACAAACTCACTTGCTCTCGCGTTCCCGATTTCGACTCCTCTGAATTCTCAACTTTATGGCTCAAACTTTCCTGTCATTCTCTTACTAAATATTTCTGTGCTGTCTATCTTTCCCCTAACTCTACCAAATTCTTTGACTATCTAAACTCTACAGTGGAACACATTCTATCCATTTCTCCTTTCTCAGAAATCTCCATCTTAGGAGATTTCAACGTTCACCACCGCCAATGGCTCTCCTCTCACACTACTGATCCACCTGGTGAACAAGCCTACGTCTTTTCTATCCTAAATGACCTAGAGCAGTTAGTTCAGCAACCCACCCGTATCCCGGATCGCATCGGAGATCGGCCCAACATTCTTGACTTGTTTCTAACTTCTAACCCTTCTTCTTATACTGTCGATCTTTTCTCTCCTTTGGGCTCCTCCGACCATAAACTTATCTCTGTCACCTGTCCTATCTCTCCAGTACGGCCACCCGATCCTCCTAGCCGGCGGTACTTGTGGCACTTTGGTGCTGCCGACTGGGAGGCTCTCCGACAGTACTTCTTTGATTTCCCATGGAATGATTTCTGCTTCCGTGGCCGAGGACCCTCGGAGAGTGCTGAACGCATTACCGAGGTAATCCTATCAGGCATGGAAGCATGCATTCCATTCTCTTTCTCTCAGACTAATGCTAAAAAATCTTGGTTTACTCACACCTGTTCTACTGCTGTCCGCAATAAGGAGGAAGCATTCAAACGGTACCGACGCCTTAAAACTCAAGACTCATTCTTCCTATGTTTCTGCCCGGAATCAAGCCAAATCTGTTCTTCGACTTGCCAAACACTCTTTCATCAATAATAAATGCACTGAGCTATCCAACTCTAGCTCTTCCCAAGCTTTCTGGCATCTAGCCAAAAACCTCTCCAACAATTTCTCTTCCTCGTCTTTCCCTCCCCTTTCCCACTCTGATGGCACAACCATCACTTCTTCCTCTGACAAAGCTAAACTCTTCGCTCAAACTTTTGCTAGAAACTCCACCTTGGATGATTCCGGTGCTATTCCTCCCTCTCCGCCCTCCTCTCTCTTACTTATGCCTAATATCCTAATCTCTTCTAAAGATGTACTTTCTACCCTCTCTGGGCTTAACACTAATAAGGCGTACGGTCCGGACGGTGTTCCTCCTGTTGTTCTCAAAAACTATGCTTCCGTGCTGACTCCCTGCCTAGGCAAACTCTTTCGTCTCTGTCTATCCTCTAACGTCTTCCCTTCATGCTGGAAGTTTGCTCACATTCAACCTGTCCCCAAGAAGGGTGACCGCTCTCAACCCTCCAACTATCGTTCAATTGCTCTCATCTCTTGTCTTTCTAAAGTTTTTGAAACTATTCTTGCTTCCAAATTTCTTAAGCATTTCTCTTCTCATAATCTGCTCTCAGATCGCCAGTATGGCTTCCTTAAGGGTCGCTCTACTGGTGATCTTCTTTCATATCTTACTAACTCTTGGTCATCCTCCTTTCGGGACTTTGGTGAGACTTTCTCTATTGCACTAGACATATCGAAAGCCTTCGATAGAGTCTGGCATAAATCTTTAATTTCTAAACTACCCTCCTTCGGTTTCTATCCCTCCATCTGTGCCTTTGTCTCTAATTTCCTTTCCGGCCGTTCCATAGCCGCGGTTGTGGACGGCCATTGTTCACTTCCTCACCCTATAAACTCCGGTGTTCCTCAGGGCTCTGTCCTATCTCCTATTCTCTTTCTAATTTTTATAAATGATCTCCTTAACTGTACCTTAATTCCCATCCATTCATACGTAGACGACTCAACCTTACACTACTCCATTAGTTTTTCAGAATGCCCCTGCCAGCAATCCCTCAACGACAAACGTAATGAAGCCATAGAACTCTTAAATTCTGATCTAAATACTATTTCCAATTGGGGCAGAGAAAACCTTGTTAACTTTAATGCTTCCAAAACCCAATTTATCCATCTATCTACCCGTCAGGATCTCCCAGCGGACTATCCCTTATTCTTCAACAATACAAAAATCAACCCTTCATCTTCTCTCAATATTCTTGGTGTCTCTTTTTCTTCTGCTCTCATTTGGAAGGACCATATTACAGTAAAAGTCCGTTAATCCGACGACCGATGATTCGAATCTCCCAATAGTCCGAATTTTTCAATTTGAGGCCAAATCCGAATTCACCCGATGGTCCGAATTTCAAGAAGTCCCAAAGTCCCCTTTTTGAGGCATTAGGCCACTCAAATGACACATAATGGAGCACACACATATCATATGTTCATGAATTCACTTTAAAAGTTTACCATTGTCATTGTAGCCTATTATCTACTTCAAAACATTCAGATTAATGGTCAAAGGAAGCTACTGATATAATCGTAAACACCTTCCTTCTTCTTCTTCCACATCGTCTGCTAGAGAGTTTGTTTTGCTCTTGAACGCATCCTTGGGACGCTCCGATGCGCTACTGGCTTGCACCGCATTTTCTGCAAGCGCATTCAGTCTTGAGCTTGAAAACGCACCTTTCAAGAAGTCCCAAAGTCCCCTTTTTGAGGCATTAGGCCACTCAAATGACACATAATGGAGCACACACATATCATATGTTCATGAATTCACTTTAAAAGTTTACCATTGTCATTGTAGCCTATTATCTACTTCAAAACATTCAGATTAATGGTCAAAGGAAGCTACTGATATAATCGTAAACACCTTCGTCTTCTTCTTCTTCCACATCGTCTGCTAGAGAGTTTGTTTTGCTCTTGAACGCATCCTTGGGACGCTCCGATGCGCTACTGGCTTGCACCGCATTTTCGGCAAGCGCATTCAGTCTTGAGCTTGAAAATGCACCTTTGGACGTATTAGTCTTGAGCTTGAAAACGCACCTTTGGATGTTCCGATACGCTACTATTTATAGTTCAGTGATCGGAGCATCCCAAGGGTGCTTTCAAGACAACAAGACAAGGGTGCTTTCAATACAATATAATATAACAGAGCACGTCACAAAAGGAAAATCACAAAAGGAAAATTACAAGAACCTCTCAGGGAAGTGCCGTTGTTAAGGCATTACTTCCCGAACCACATCTGATCTTCAAGAGCAAGACAAACTCGCTAGTAGACGGAAGAAGAAGAAGAAGACGTTTATATCAGCAGATTCCTTTGGCCATTAATCTGAATGTTTTGAAGTAGTTAATAGGCTACAATGACAATGGTAAACTTTTGAAGTGATTTCATGAACATATGATATGTGTGTGTGCACCATTGTGTCATTTGGGTGGCCTAATGTCTCAATGTTTTCGTCATACACAGGTTCATAGGGGTAAAGTCCGATAATCCGAAAAATCCACTAATCCGAACGAGAGCCGGTCCGCTGCCCTTCGGATTAACGGAAGTTTACTGTACCAGTCTTGTTAAGGCAGCCTCCCAGAAGCTGGGTGTGCTCAACCGCCTTAGGGGGTTCTTTTCCCCTGCACAGCTTCTTGCTCTGTACAGGGGCATAGTGCGTCCTTGTATTGAGTATTGTTCACATGTGTGGGGAGGTTCCTCTCACACCGCTCTCCTAGACAAAGTTGAAAGGAAGGCCTTTCGTATCATTAGCTCCCGTCCACTCACCAACTCTCTGCAATCTCTCTCTCTCCGCCGCAATGTTGCATCTCTTTCGCTATTCTATCGCTACTATAATAATCAGTGTTCCTCAGAGCTATCCCAGTGCATACCACCTCCTTTACGTAGGGCACGTGGTACCCGTCTTGCAACTCAATCCCACCCCTACTCTGTGCAACTCTCCAACCCAAGAGTGAAACGTTACTCTCAAACTTTCTTCTACTCAACAGCTGAGCTCTGGAACTCTCTCCCAGAATCAGTCTTTCCCTCTTCCTATGACTTAAATTGCTTCAAACTCCATGTGTCCAGGCATTTTGGCTCGAACGTCCCTTGATTTTGGCCCTGTCACTCTTTCAACTATGGGGGAGGCACTCGCTATAGGCAGTTATGCCTTTTGCCTCCCTCAATCACATAGAAAAAAAAAAAAAAAAAAAAAAGTCGGTGTAGAGAATGTGGTTCTTATGGAAGTGTTTCTCCATCATTCTCTGCACGACAGTGCCGCCAAATCCAATCTCGGGGTCAGTCTCAAGTTCCCCACCACTGCCGCTGTAGACCACAAAGTCCAGCATATATCCCGTCTTGCAGTCGCAGAGGACGAAGAGCTTGATGCCGAAGCGGTGTCTCTTGGACGGGATATACTGCCTGAAATGCAGCCTATCACGGAACAGGACCAGGACTCATCCAGGCACATCTTCTGATATGGAATCAGGTAGGTGGTAATCCGATGACGTATCATGTCATACAGCTTCCTGATCTTCCATAATGAGTCGGGAAGGTGGACTGCCATGTTGTTGGTCAGGTGGAGATAGGAGAGGATGTCAAAGTACCTGTCCCTGGACATGTACTTGCCAAATGCTGGAGTCATGATGAGGTCGGCAGTGATCCAGTAGTCTGCCAGAGCGTGCTTCCTGATATGTGTCATCAGCATAGTGAGTGCCAAGAACACATACAGTTCTGCCACAGTGACAGCTCTCCATGCCACCATCTTGGCACTGGTCTTCCTGCCAAGAAAGTTGGCACAGATCTCATGATGGTTGTTGGTCTCCTCGACGAGGTAATCCATGACTTCATTGTCATAGAAGCTACAGAAAAGTTAACTGGGGGTAGCATTTGGGCCACAGGGATATGCTGGTGACACTCTGGAACCAATCTGCTGCTCGTCAAACGCAGGACAATCTGGCTCAAAATCCGCCCCATCTGTCCACACACACAAGTGGGATGAGCGCGCACGTGCAGCTGCAGCAGGCACACGCCCAGGCACACGCCCTTGCCCACGCGGACGCCCTACACAGCCACGCCCACGCCCAGGGGCAGCGTCGTCGTCAGGCTGAGCCGCACGCCCACGACCTCTCCCTCGAACTCGTCGTATCGGGACTTCCTCCTCTTCCACATCCTCTTGCTCCTCAGGCGATGTCAGGTCATCTGGGGCAATGTTGGGGTCGTCAGCATCTTCTTCAGAGGACATTTCAGGTGAAGAAGTGACTGGGCATCGGGGGCGGGAGGCTGCGGGAGGTTGAACAATGGGAGCCTCAGCCTCGGGAGTTGGGCTCCTTTTGCGGGAAGCTAAGAGCTTCTCCCCTGCAAATAATGCCCTACGATGCGGGGCCTGTGGTGGCACACTGTGGGAGGACAATGTCACCCCATTAGTACCACTTGTAGAGGCCCTTTGCACATCCTGAGGGAGAGATGAAGCAGAGGGCTGTGGGTGACCCGCGCGGCGTCCCTGGTCAAGGCGTCGTGCCAAAGGAATGCGGGTGGTTGCTAGACCAGGGTCAGCGTCACTATCACTATCTTCGCCTTCCCTAGCTTTTTCTGCTGCCCTACGTGCTTTCTTGGCTGCACTTTTCACAAGAGATTATTTGTAAAAGTATTTACCCACTTTCAAGGGCGTACGGGCAGGCAAAGGGGAAGGTCCCGGGCTAGGGCTAGGGCTAGGCCTAGGGTGACCACGCAGTGATGGCGACGGGGTAGGCCTAGGCTCTAGCACACTCGGAAGTTCGACTGCACCTTCCTGCAACACTTCCACATCAGGATCATCACTACTATCCCCTCCCTCAAACAAGTCAACATTGTCATCATCGTCTTCACTTGCACTAGTAATAAACTGTTCTTTATCAACCAAGTTTTCGCCACTGCTTTCTTCAATGGCAAAAAGTTCTCTCTCTATCGCACTGTCACTCAACAAAACCTTCGCTTTCTTGCGTAGAGCCTTTTTCTTGCTTGTAACAGGCGTAGATGTAGCGAGCGGGGTAGCACTGGGGTGCACGGGAGGTTGCACAGAATCAGACGCGTCGGAATTCATGATTTCACTATAACTCGCCATGGCGGGCACGTGAGAACTCATAACGGTAGTAGTTGAGGTTTGGTGGCGCTACGATCGCCCCTGCAAAGTAAATTTTCGCCGCGCGAATTTCAAAGCACGCTTTCAAGCATAGGGATTTTAAAAGGACACCCGGGCTCTGGCCCATCTGCCGCACTGTCATATTAAAATGACACCCGGGCCAGAAGGGTTAAGGCTTTCCAACTCGTGGATGTCTTTTGTGGATTCTACCCGAGACGCTGAATCAAGTGTCCCATTCCTCCTTCCTTCCCCTGCGCGCATACGGTGTGGACGTGCCTCGCCAGTGCTCCGCTTTATTCTTCGTTCGCTCAACTCTAGTGAGTCATTTGCTCAATTTTATATATCGTTTAGACTAGCTAGGACTGGCAGCCCCATTGGTATGCCCGCAGGGAAGTGTTAAATTAGGGTACTATGTGTTGGCGCCATATCGGTTCGCTTCGGGCCCGCGCCTCGTGTGTGTTTGTTCCTATTTCTGCGCCTTAGCTTTGCTAATTACTAGTTATTTAGGAGGCTTTTATATCTGCGGGACAATGCTTCAGGCCATCTCTATGAGGTACTGTAGTTGCATTCTATTGTTTTTTAGCAGATGCTCTGGTTCAAGAGTTGTCACATGTGGTGTGGAACTTTCCAGAGTCCGGGTTTGCTCGTTTTTCCCCTCGGACGTGTTTTTTTTTACGTGTGCTGCTGCTGTGTCTTCAGAGGTAAGGGTATCAAATTCAATATAATTATTACTATGAGCCTCGTGGCCAGCCTCAGTAGGTGTATTCTTAGTAGGCTAGGGGTATTTTTTTTGCTTAATTAATACTGTGTTTTAGCCCTAAGATGTAACCCTCGTTTTCATGTGGTGTTATTATGCATGTTAACAGGGTGTCAGGAGACGTTCTGACTTATTTGGTGGGGTTTTGGGGGTGGCTGACTTTCTCAGATAAGTCGGTACCTCCAAAGTTTGTTTTTTTCTTCCGGCGATCTTTCTGTGTATTGATACCAGATACTCCACTAGACTCCCGGTGGAAATGCTAATTCCTATGGGAAGTAATCTTGGCCTGGCCGAGTAAACTCGCCCTAACTGATAGCCTCACGCGGCATGATTTGACTTATAATGCCCGGCAGAAAAGTCCAGTGAGGTAATGAACTATCCCTCGGGTCCTAATAGACGATCCGTTAGTTAATTGAATGGTTAATATGGGCCGGTGACACTTTGTCACAGGTAAGCAGTTCGAGAAAACGAAAAAGCCATCAAGGTTTTTTCACATACAAGTACAGTGGAAGGTTAAAGTAGCGGTTGGTCTACATCTAAAGTTCGCCGGGGCCCGGCCCGGTGACACGCCCGAAAATATCCAGTTACCTGACTGGGTCTGTCCGGTGGAACTACCCTCGGATCCACTCGCCTTCGATAGGCCCTGGGAGAGAAAGAGTTTGAATTACTAGTGTTTTGATGGTGGAGGCGTAAGGTTTAGACGGCTGACTGGTTTTGACAGATGTCGACCCTTGACCTGATCTGTGTTGTGACTTATTCTTATACTCCTACCCTGTTACTCCTACCCTCTTACGTCTTGTGTTGGCTGTAAGTTATTAACCATATCGTAAACTGCCTTCCAAGTCTCCTGAAGGAAGGAAGCATGGAGAAGAACAAGGTGGCATGCAAATTGAGGTTCTGAGCTCACCAAATTCGGCAACTTGGAGGGGCAGCGATGAAGAGTAGGTTGAAGCACAGTGAAAACACCGGAAGAACCTGCAAAGACGGAGAAAGTAGTAAACACCAACTCAATATCCAAAATGCTGGGACGATAAGAAAGTAAAAACAGTGAAAACCAGAGGTAGAAGGTGTGTGTAAAACTATAGGTTTGAGTCCGGGAGGGAAGAATGAAAATCTAATATTTAGTAGTGGCCCCGAAATCATTGACGATATGCCTATTAAATAATAGCTCTCTTTCAAACACCCGTGGTCAGCCTGTTTGAAACACCCGCCGCAGGGGAAAGAGTAACTAACATCATAAGTGCAACGCTAATTCTCTTATGGAATCGTCTTTATGATTGGGTACTCACTACGAAAAAACTTCGTAAAAAAATAAAAATATAAATTAACTTAATAATTGTTATATTAAAGCTTTCCAACTCGTGGATATCTTTTGTGGATTCTACCCAAGACGCTGAACCCAGCGACGCCATTCCTCCTTCAATGATATATCAAGATTAAGCTCAAGACATCAACGAATGGGAAGGGGATGGAAGGGAGGGCCCTACATCGTCAATGATTTCGGGGCCACTACTAAATAATAGGTTTTCATTCTTCCCTCTGGGACTCAAACCTATAATTTATTAGTGGCCCCTCCATCATTGACGATATGCCTGATATCTCAAGTCTGGAGGGGGACATTCGTGACAATATCTGAAGCACTAACAAACTACCATAGGTAGAGAAAAAGAACCATATAACAATCTTAAGTCTTTATTGTGTACATACAATATTTATAGAAAATAATGGAAAGAAAAGCAGTGCGTTACTTCGAAGAAGTTCTGCTTATAAGTAACAATACAGGTACATATGTTAAAGAATATCACATTGAGATTCATTAAAAAAATATTTTCCAAGAATGCCTTTATCCTTGTCCAACATTGCAAAGGCACAAATAAATCATTTGATTATATCTTTTGTCCTTAAAATTAATTTGTACATATTTATATTTTGTACAACTTAAACTTAACCCTCTCACGTTCTTGATGTAATTTTGAACCTATTAGGGATACTTTAAAGCCTTTGTTACCATCAGGGGTATTTAGAAACCTTTAGTTTAGTTACTTCAACCTCTGCAGTTGTCTTTGTGTTAGCTGTGGGCAGAAAACTAATTTTGGAGAGGTGATTATAAGAGAGAGAACTCTATTTATTATTGCTAATCTGGCAACCTCTGCATCATAAAAACGTGAAAGGGTTAATATCCTATAGTTGCAACTATTACAGATATCTTACAAAAAATCAAATTTTGAGCTGTATAACCAGCTCGACTTATCGAGTATCACAGCTCGTGAACTTATCACATATTCCGGCGGAGGGTCTAGGGGTCTTGGCTCTCCAGAAACCCCCCCCCCTCTCCTTTTCACCATTAACACCTTAAGAGCGGCCTATGCGGTTTATTTATATGTACCGCCCAGCGGGGTGTTTTTAGCCAAAATAGGGCTGTTTACGTGATCATTTTCATGCCTAAATAAGACCCAGAACGTAAAACAAGTATCTATCCCTGAAAGGGCATAAACAGAGCTTTCGAATGACACCATAACGATCCTTTTATGATGGCTAGTTTTCTTGCAATAACCGTGCAACGCGAGTGCAAAAAGCATGTAATTAGGCACTTTCCCCATACAATTCCTTATATAGCGAGTGAGAGAAGGAGGAGGGAGGTGGGATTCGTGTCAGTAGGTTCGCCGCGGTGATCTGGAGCAGTCATACGCTCGCTACTCTCCTGCCACCACTTGTCTCTCTCTCTCAGCAACATTACGTGCTGAAATTGCCACTCGACCTATGTCGAGCACCGCCACATAGTCCAGCTTTATTTAACTCGACTTATGTTGCTCGCCGCTAATTAAGGGTTAAGATTGAACTTAACTTTTAGTAGCACACAGACCAACTAGACCCTCTGGCACAAGGCCACACAGGTAAATTTTGGTTTATTCAAAGCCACAGATAGGTATCGCGTCATGAAAGTATGATTTTTTTTTTTTTTTTTTTTTTTCTATATTCCAACTACTCCCTCTCGGGCATAGGCTGAGAGCCTGTACATTCCACCGCTCAACACGGTGAAGCCCGTGAGGTCTTGTTCCAGCCTGGGGAGTGAGACATGTGAAGCATCCATCATGGCTCAAAGCAGCTCCATCTCTGAAGCGGCTGGTTGCTTCGCTCAAGTGCTTCACCGTCTCACCCTCCAGACTCAGACCCTCACTCTCAGAACGCCACCTATTGAGCAGTGAACTCACTAGGCATTGTCCCCCTGTAACATATTTTGAATATGGGAATATTCATACAGTGTTATTTAATCAGGGAACAATGAGGGTATTTTTTTGGCATTTCGGTGGGCTTTGTGGTAATGCACTGATACTAGGTACAGCGCAAATTCAATCCCAATAATATCTTCCCATTGACATATCGGGATTTGAACCCGGGTCCATTGGATTACCAATCCAGTGGCATGACCACTCCACCACACCTCCCCACATAAGATGTGTGAACCTCTCGGTTTATCCTTATGAGCATTGATTCCTGGAAATTTTATATTTCCAGATCACAGCACATCCGTAGCAGCACAGTCGACAGGGGAAGGGGCTGATCCTGGCGGGTTTTTTTTTTTTTAGCTCCATCATGCCTCTAGTCAATATTTGTGCTACACCCACTTGCTCTCTCATTTCGGTCCTTGCACATAAACTTTGCGTAAAGTGCGTTTAGTGCCTCGAAAGGTCAAGGGTTCTCTGGGTTTTGCGGAGGTGTCCCGTTTGCTCTGACCTATGCTCTGAATTATTTAGTAAGAGAGATCAATCGTGCCTGGTAGCACTAACAGAAATTAAGAATGTTTTTAACGCCTATGCTAAAGACGTTGCACATAAGGATTTACTTTGCGATGGTGCAGCTCTCTGGGAGCAGCTAGTTTTAAATTCACCAGCTCTTAATTCCTCACCCTCCAAGTCAACTTCAATATCTACAGCTAAGCCTAAACTTCTTTCAAAAGTGTTAGTCTGTAGCAGTGATAGTGACTCAACCGAGGCAACCCCCTCCCCCGGCCGCCACAAGAGGGCGCGTTCTACTTCACCACGGGACCATTCTCGGTCCAGGTCGAGATCTCCCCTACAGCGGTCCAAGCAGTCTTCAGTGGAGACTTCTAGGTCTCACAAGAGGCATAAGGATGATGCGGCGACTTCTAGCCACAGAGTCACGGTTAAGGGTCATGAAGCTTCCCGCACGGAGAAGACGCAGTCGCAGCAACGGCTAATGCCGGGGTCGCGGCCACTCCCCTCCGTCTCTACCTCTGCAATGCCTAAGGTTCAATCAGGCAACTCGGAGGTAGAGACGGAGGGGGCTGAGTCAACCCCCAGGGATGGTTCTGAGGTGTTTTTTGGGGGACAAAGGGATGTACATTTTGCTATTCCAAAAGTGAACTTTAACTCTCCATGAAGTAGGCCTCCTTTAGTTTCTCGAAGTGTGTTAACAGAACAATACCGTGGTTTCACGGCGTGTGAACATGAAAACTATGAAGGTTCTCAGGTAAGTCTAAGTATACCAGATCCCCAGAGCCCTCTTAAACAAAGTCCTAACGTGGGTAGGCACTCTGAGCCCTTACTTTTAGAACCCGATTTAGTGGGGCCACATATGGTCCAAATGTCTAAGCTCCGGCAACAACCGGAAGGGATACAAGTACCGGATGAGCCGGAGGATGTGGGACTGTCCTCGGCGCTTCCGGGACACATTGAGGAAGGTTCAGCAGTCAAATCTAAATAATTAAAAAGGCCACATAGTAAATGTATAACAACCAATGATCTTGATTACATATTACACAGGGTGATGAAGCAATGCCATGTTCCTAAGAAATCTCGGGATACTCCCACAGCTACGTCGGGAGCTCTCTCGATTGGTTCAGTTGTGCGGCCACTAGAGCCCACCAAAATTTGTGTGCTACCTAATATGTCATTTCCCCCTGTTAACGTAACTCTTGCAACTCCATCAATTCCTCAATTCCTGGCAGCAGCCTCCACGAACCAAGACCACCCACTAAACTACATGGCAACACACCCACAGACACCAAGAAATATCAAAACAACACCCAGCACACGGTATCACACACAATTATTGTCCTCTCTCCCTCCCTGCCCACCCCGAACCAACTTCCAGAAGCACATCCATACTCATATCTCTCGCCAATCCATCCACTCACTCACAGACAACACGCAGCTGCATGCACGACCTCCCGAAATCCATCCTTCCGAATCCTCCCTCCCTCGCGAGGACAGAGTCCACCTGGCCAGGCTGAGATACGGACACCATCCAGCTCTCCTGATCTATCAGAAGAGACTGGATGACTCCGTTGTCGACGCCTGCCCGGGATGTAACACAGCACCCCATACCATTAAACACATCATAGAAGACTGCATTTCACACAACCACTTACGCCAACAACATAATCTACACTCAATGAGAGCTCTGTGGGAAAGCCCGATCGTGGCCATGGCCTTCCTCAGGGACTCGGGGCTGTTCGGCCAGGCAGCTTAGGGAACAACAACAACAACAACAACTCCATCGGCGAGTGGCACTACAATGCCCGCCTCCTTGACATCTACCAATGTTTGTGTCACCACGGACATTACCCCTCCTTCTCTAGATAAGCGTCCCCATACGAAAGGCTCTATGCCTCTCTTACCTGGACCAGATTGCTCTTGGATTCAAGTCACGGCAAAAACCCCAGTATTGCACATACAACCATATCGGGGGAGATCCCAGTTCCTAGTGAGTGGGTAAATGAGATGAGTAAGAGTAGGGAGTTTCGAGCTAAAGACAAACAGGGTCGGCTCTTCGATGTGACTATCAGAACTATCCTATGGGTATCCTTGGGGTATTAATGTCTGAAAATATGGGTTTCAAAGTACATAACCAGGTCAAAGTGGCGGCTGCGAAACGTCTAACGGGTTGGATTCTACGTACTTTTAAAACACGCGGTGAAGTACCTATGATAACGCTCTTCAAATCCCTAGTGCTACCGCGGCTTGAATATTGTACCGTATTAACATCCCCATACAAAGCAGGTGAAATAAATGACGTAGAGAGTGTACAAAGAAATTTCACTTCACATATAAGTTCGATAAAACATCTACACTAATGGGAGCGTTTAAGAGCACTGAATCTGTACTCACTGGAACGTAGAAGAGAACGTTACCTAATAATATACACGTGGAAAATCGCAGAGGGTTTAGTACCAAACCTACATACTCCGATAGTCATGAAATTCAGTGATAGGAGAGGCTGGGAATGCGAAATCCCCCGGATGAATAACAGGGGTGCTATAGGCTCTCTGCGAGAGGGCTGGTTATCACACAGAGGCTCACGTCTCTTCAACAAACTCCCACGGCGAGTAAGAGACATGAGGGACGTCTCGTTAGACAGCTTCAAGAGAGCCCTGGATGTCGAACTGCAAAAGGTGCCAGACGAGCCCATCCTCGCAAGGGAGTGAGCTGTCGCTTCAAACAGTCTACTGCACCAAATCACCACCCATAACGAGGGGCGTCGCGCTCATTGGTGCCGCTAGAAGAGTGGCGAACACATCATAAGGTATCATAAGGTAAGGTATCCTAAATGTGTGTTTTTATGAGTTTTTTGTATATGTACCTTCCCAGGCATTACCTCCTTCCCCATTTGCACAGCCTTGTTCAGATTGCTCTAAGACCGACAGCATACATGATATAAAATCTCTCAATACGCTGACACCAGAGTTGGATACAACCCTGGTGCAGGATCTGTTTAGCAATCCAGGCCTGCAATTGGGGCAGGTAGGTTTCGGTCCATGGGTGGACTGGGATAAGGAGGCGCAACAGTTCGCAGTAACAATAACGTCACAACTCTTCCATCATATCCCTCAAGACAACCATCTTTGGTTTTCACTGACAAATAATGAAGCCGGAGGGGTTCCACCTGCAATTTTTAAATTCCTTTCTGCCCCTAAGTTATCACTACGGGACATGCAGGATCCCTTCTCTACCCCCCCTACGGCTCATCTGGATAGAGACTTCAAATTGAGGAATAAAGCTTTTAAACTCTTTTCACAATTTTTGCTAAGTCGCCAAATAGCCCAGTCCATCTCGAGGCCTGTAGACTCTATGGCTGATCAGGGTGTTAGGGAGACAACGGACTTATTCCGGCGGCTTCTGTTACCTCATCCTATCCGATCTTTGGGGGACATACGGATAGCCTTGTTGGAGGCTGTTCGTGCACGTCAATACCTGAGAATGTATATGGTGAAGGAGTTGCCCGACGATATTGGCCGCCGGGTAATCCTCTCACCAGAGTTAACGGCATCTGTGCTCAACCCGGAGACTTGGAAGGCAGTTTACGATATGGTTAATAACTTACAGCCAAAACACAAGACAAACTAACAGGGTAGGAGTATAAGAATAAGTCACAACACAGATCAGGTCAAGGGTCGACATCTGTCAAAATCAGTCAGCCGTCTAAACCTTACCCCTCCACCATCAAAACACTAGTAATTCAAACTCTTTCTCTCCCAGGGCCTATCGAAGGCGAGTGGATCCGAGGGTAGTTCCACCAGACAGACCCAGTCAGGTAACTGGATATTTTCGGGCGTGTCACTGGGCCGGGCCCCGGCGATCTTGGGCAACGACTGATACGCAACGGCATCACCTGGCGGTGGCTCCGGCTACCTTGTTTACGTCAAACTCTAGAAGTCAACCATGTTTCTTTAGAGGTGGAGTCACTGGTCCAGGAGATGCTCAAACAGATCATTGTCCCAGTCTATCCAACTTGCTCTGTTTTCACATCCAGATTTTTCTCGTACCAAAGAAGGATAGTGTTCAGATGGGACCGGTCGTAGCCCTATCTTGTTTGAACGCACACATTCACAACACACCCTTCAGGATGCTCACAGTGAATCACATCAGGCTAACACTTCCACCTCAACGTTGGATGTGCTCGTTAGACCTGACAGACGCCTATTGGCATGTCCCGGTAAACTTAAAAGGTTCCTAAAATTCCTCGCCTTGAGGATCAGGCAAGAGACTTATGTCTTTCAGAGAATGCAATTCGGATTGAACCTTGCACCGAGAATATTCAAAAAATTTAGTCCGGCAGGCCCTCATCTATCTATCTATCTATCTATATGCTCAGGCCCAATCCCCATTTTGGGGGTAGCCGACGCAAGACAGAGCAAGAACAGGGAAAACACAAAAACAACATAAAAACAACGAATAAACACAGATAAAAAGCACAAACTCACACACATCCAGGTCACCCAGGAGAAGACCCAGAGACCAGGGTCACCAAGGTCGCTCCAGCACTCCCCCGGCCCCCGACCACCCGGAGAGGTTCCGATCTCGGCAGGCAGACATGCAGCGGAGCCAAAGCCACAAGCCCTCCCACCACACTTCCAGGCGCACCCTTCATATTAATCGTCTCCCTGGGCCAGGTGCCTGATGGACTATTATCTAGTCCAACTTGCGCCCGACCCCTTACTCCAAATGACCACTAGAGTTTGACGTAAACAAGGTAGCCGGAGCCACCGCCAGGTGATGCCGTTGCGTATCAGTCGTTGCCCAAGTTCGCCGGGGCCCGGCCCGGTGACACGCCCGAAAATATCCAGTTACCTGACTGGGTCTGTCCGGTGGAACTACCCTCGGATCCACTCGCCTTCGATAGGCCCTGGGAGAGAAAGAGTTTGAATTACTAGTGTTTTGATGGTGGAGGCGTAAGGTTTAGACGGCTGACTGGTTTTGACAGATGTCGACCCTTGACCTGATCTGTGTTGTGACTTATTCTTATACTCCTACCCTGTTACTCCTACCCTCTTACGTCTTGTGTTGGCTGTAAGTTATTAACCATATCGTAAACTGCCTTCCAAGTCTCCTGAAGGAAGGAAGCATGGAGAAGAACAAGGTGGCATGCAAATTGAGGTTCTGAGCTCACCAAATTCGGCAACTTGGAGGGGCAGCGATGAAGAGTAGGTTGAAGCACAGTGAAAACACCGGAAGAACCTGCAAAGACGGAGAAAGTAGTAAACACCAACTCAATATCCAAAATGCTGGGACGATAAGAAAGTAAAAACAGTGAAAACCAGAGGTAGAAGGTGTGTGTAAAACTATAGGTTTGAGTCCGGGAGGGAAGAATGAAAATCTAATATTTAGTAGTGGCCCCGAAATCATTGACGATATGCCTATTAAATAATAGCTCTCTTTCAAACACCCGTGGTCAGCCTGTTTGAAACACCCGCCGCAGGGGAAAGAGTAACTAACATCATAAGTGCAACGCTAATTCTCTTATGGAATCGTCTTTATGATTGGGTACTCACTACGAAAAAACTTCGTAAAAAAATAAAAATATAAATTAACTTAATAATTGTTATATTAAAGCTTTCCAACTCGTGGATATCTTTTGTGGATTCTACCCAAGACGCTGAACCCAGCGACGCCATTCCTCCTTCAATGATATATCAAGATTAAGCTCAAGACATCAACGAATGGGAAGGGGATGGAAGGGAGGGCCCTACATCGTCAATGATTTCGGGGCCACTACTAAATAATAGGTTTTCATTCTTCCCTCTGGGACTCAAACCTATAATTTATTAGTGGCCCCTCCATCATTGACGATATGCCTGATATCTCAAGTCTGGAGGGGGACATTCGTGACAATATCTGAAGCACTAACAAACTACCATAGGTAGAGAAAAAGAACCATATAACAATCTTAAGTCTTTATTGTGTACATACAATATTTATAGAAAATAATGGAAAGAAAAGCAGTGCGTTACTTCGAAGAAGTTCTGCTTATAAGTAACAATACAGGTACATATGTTAAAGAATATCACATTGAGATTCATTAAAAAAATATTTTCCAAGAATGCCTTTATCCTTGTCCAACATTGCAAAGGCACAAATAAATCATTTGATTATATCTTTTGTCCTTAAAATTAATTTGTACATATTTATATTTTGTACAACTTAAACTTAACCCTCTCACGTTCTTGATGTAATTTTGAACCTATTAGGGATACTTTAAAGTCTTTGTTACCATCAGGGGTATTTAGAAACCTTTAGTTTAGTTACTTCAACCTCTGCAGTTGTCTTTGAGTTAGCTGTGGGCAGAAAACTAATTTTGGAGAGGTGATTATAAGAGAGAGAACTCTATTTATTATTGCTAATCTGGCAACCTCTGCATCATAAAAACGTGAAAGGGTTAATATCCTATAGTTGCAACTATTACAGATATCTTACAAAAAATCAAATTTTGAGCTGTATAACCAGCTCGACTTATCGAGTATCACAGCTCGTGAACTTATCACATATTCCGGCGGAGGGTCTAGGGGTCTTGGCTCTCCAGAAACCCCCCCCCCCCTCTCCTTTTCACCATTAACACCTTAAGAGCGGCCTATGCGGTTTATTTATATGTACCGCCCAGCGGGGTGTTTTTAGCCAAAATAGGGCTGTTTACATGATCATTTTCATGCCTAAATAAGACCCAGAACGTAAAACAAGTATCTATCCCTGAAAGGGCATAAACAGAGCTTTTGAATGACACCATAACGATCCTTTTATGATGGCTAGTTTTCTTGCAATAACCGTGCAACGCGAGTGCAAAAAGCATGTAATTAGGCACTTTCCCCATACAATTCCTTATATAGCGAGTGAGAGAAGGAGGAGGGAGGTGGGATTCGTGTCAGTAGGTTCGCCGCGGTGATCTGGAGCAGTCATACGCTCGCTACTCTCCTGCCACCACTTGTCTCTCTCTCTCAGCAACATTACGTGCTGAAATTGCCACTCGACCTATGTCGAGCACCGCCACATAGTCCAGCTTTATTTAACTCGACTTATGTTGCTCGCCGCTAATTAAGGGTTAAGATTGAACTTAACTTTTAGTAGCACACAGACCAACTAGACCCTCTGGCACATGGCCACACAGGTAAATTTTGGTTTATTCAAAGCCACAGATAGGTATCGCGTCATGAAAGTATGATTTTTTTTTTTTTTTTTTTTTTTTTTCTATATTCCAACTACTCCCTCTCGGGCATAGGCTGAGAGCCTGTACATTCCACCGCTCAACACGGTGAAGCCCGTGAGGTCTTGTTCCAGCCTGGGGAGTGAGACATGTGAAGCATCCATCATGGCTCAAAGCAGCTCCATCTCTGAAGCGGCTGGTTGCTTCGCTCAAGTGCTTCACCGTCTCACCCTCCAGACTCAGACCCTCACTCTCAGAACGCCACCTATTGAGCAGTGAACTCACTAGGCATTGTCCCCCTGTAACATATTTTGAATATGGGAATATTCATACAGTGTTATTTAATCAGGGAACAATGAGGGTATTTTTTTGGCATTTCGGTGGGCTTTGTGGTAATGCACTGATACTAGGTACAGCACAAATTCAATCCCAATAATATCTTCCCATTGACATATCGGGATTTGAACCCGGGTCCATTGGATTACCAATCCAGTGGCATGACCACTCCACCACACCTCCCCTAAATTGGAAGCCCATAACTTAGTGTTGGCTATGTCATCAATTGAATAATTATGCAAGAAACGTAACGAAACTGCCCACTTCCTGATGTCGTGGGGCCTTCCCACTACACCAGGATTACTTTCACGAATTACATCTACGAGTAAAGAAGCCAATTTTCTCCTTGTGACGGGAGTATCTGTACTATTGACCCATAAGGCTGTTGGGGCCGTGACACTCTCAGAAACATTATTAAAGCCTGAACAGGGCATAAGACATGGTGTGTGTTCCCGCGTTTGAGCGCCGGGACTGTAAACTCCGAAAAAACATGCTCACTATGTTCGTTCTTAGCAACAAAAGTGGGAGATGGAGCAATTTGTACATTATCATTGAGTCTCCCAAACCTGAGGCAATTAGGTTTGTTGCTCAGACACCCTGTTACCTGTGGCCAAAGCCATAAGGAACACAGCCTTCTTTAACAGTGAGTCAAAATCCGGCGCATGATTATACTTGCGCGAATGAAGCAAAGACAAAGCTTTATCAAGTGACCAGGTAGGCATGAGCTGACGGGGTGGTGGGCGAAGCTTGAAACATGCCCTTATGAACCCTTTCTCCTCCGCCTGCGGTATAGATAGACCTGTTAAGTAAAAAAAGGGGGTTTTGATAGAAGACAAATGATTCTTCAGTGTAACTACAGAAAGGCATTTTTGTTCAAACAAATAGTCCAAATACTTGAAAACCAAAGCTACTGATGAGAGGGCTGGTTATCACACAGAGGCCCACGTCTCTTCAACAAACTCCCACGGCGAGTAAGAGACATGAGGGACATCTCGTTAGACAACTTCAAGAGAGCCCTAGATGTCGAACTGCAAAAAGTGCCAGACGAGCCCATCCTCGCAAGGGAGCGAGCTGTCGCTTCAAACAGTCTACTGCACCAAATCACCACCCATAACGAGGGGCGTCGCGCTCCTTGGTGCCGCTAGAAGAGCGGCGAACACATCTAAAGGTATCTAAAGGATGCGTCAGTTTGTGCCGTTTCTACTATCCAGGTTGTGAAAGACTTCCAATAAGATTGATATTGTCGCCTGGTAGAAATAGTATACTGATTGAGAAATTTATTAGTGACGCTCTCTCCATACGGAGTTAACCATTTGGCATTTTGAATGTCCAAAAGACTGTGAAGCGCAGAGGCGAGGCGGCTTCAGAGATGGAGTTGCTTCGAGCCGTGAAGTTTCGCAGGTCTCACTCCCTAGACTGGAGCAAGACCTCACGGGCCTCACCGTGTTCAGCGGTAGAGTGTAAAGGCTATCAGCCTATGCCCGAGAGGGAGTAGTTGGAATATAGAAAACAAAAAAAATACTAAGGTTTAAAGAGAAACACGTGCGAAAAAGATCTGTGTTTAATAATATAAAAATAAGAAAGAGTTTACAGGCAGCATTTATTAAAGGTTTGCCTGTTGTGTAGCACCTTTACGTTGGATAGAACAGTAGGATTTACACACATAAACTATACATTTTAGCTTATAACTACATAATTATATAAATCAATATCTTGTCTCTTAGACAATACTGATAACTTTGGTGGCATATATAAATATATCGCCTAACAGGTACTCTATTACAAATAGATTTGTACTATGCCCTTATAAATAACTTTAAGATTATTGAGCATAAGTTAATACTCTATTGCCATACATAAAGCATAAAATATAAAAAGTATCCTGACTAGACATACTTAGTCTAAGGAATGGGTTATCACATGACCTTAATTCTCATCATCATGTTGTATCACATAAGAGGCAGGTAGGAGGCACTAGCTAGGACACTCCCCCCCCCCCCCTTTCCATGTACAAAAATAGCTTAAAACTAGACTCTCTGCCTTAATGCTACACATGTGCAAGAAGGTTTCATGAGATTAACGGACAGGTAATGGAAATCAAGCAACAACAGGTCTAGTGACCCTTCTAAAAATGTGTTAGGAATGTATGATTTGAGGACCATAACTTGGTCTACTGAATATCTTCTAGAGAATAATTGTGTAGGAACCTGAGTGAGGCAGCCCACTTCCGTATATCGTGTGATCTAGCCAGAACGCCCGGATTACTCTCTCTGATAACTTCCACTAATAGAGCAGCCAGCTGCCGCTTTTGCAAACGTTTAACTGTTCGTGAAACCTAGAGGGACCCTGCCTGAGATGGCTGAGACTCCTGCATATACAAAATGAGCGATTGCACAGGGCAAAGTAAATGGTGTTTATCGCCCTGTTTCAGAGCTAGCACTTCAAACTCTGTTTATACATGGTTACTATGTTCATTCTTAGCGATAAAATTAGGAGCAGGTGCAATATGGACACTCATGTTGTGCCTCGAGAATCTTAAGCAAGATGGCCCCGAACTCATCGCTGCCAACTCAGACACCCTGTCACCCGTGGCCAGTGCCATCAGAAAAATGGCTTTCTTAAGTCTTAACTCATAAGGAGGATTTCGACACTATTTACGGGAATGAAGCATTTCAAGGGTTAAATCAAGAGACCAGGTGGGTGTGAGTTGACGTGGTGGAGGACGAAGCCGGAAGCAAGACCGCATGAACCCCTTCTCCTCCGCCTCTGGCACGGACAGACCAGTTTAATCGAAAAAATGTGTCCGAATTGCTGTGAGGTGATTCCTTAATGTGACAACTGACAACTTTCGCATTTCAAAAAGGTAATTTAAGTACAGTATTTAAATACCAGTGCTACCGAGGACTGCTGTTGGTCAGTTTCTACGCTCCAGGTAGTGAAGGCTTTCCAATGTGATTGATACTGTCTTTGTGTTGATAATGTGTACTGATTGATTAACCTAAATTGAGTCACGCTTTCCCCAAACGGGCCTAGCCACTTGGCCTTCTGATTATTCATAAGGCAAAAGTCAGCGAGGTCTTGAGGTTTCCAATTGCGTCTAAGTGGAAGCACGAGATCGGGAGCGACACCGGGTTTTCGCACCACGTCTTCAATTGATTGTACCAAACTTGGGCCGGCCACATCGGCGCGATCATCGAGACCATGCCCTGATAACCCCGTAGTTTGTGAACTACTTTGCACATTAAGGATGCGTCTGGAGGTGGAAATAGATAAATGGAGATCCATTTGTTCCAGTCTACCAGAAATGTGTCCGGACCTCCCGCCTGACTCTGACTCCAGCGTGTGAGGTACTGAGGCAACTTGTGATTTGCCTCTGACGCGAACAAGTCCACTTGTGGATGGTATGGCTCCGCAATCATCTCTTGAAAGACGGTTTGCTTCAGAGCCCATTCTACTAGAGTGCTCTGTCTCTGAGACAGAGCGTCTGCCCATACGTTTGCCACGCCGGGCAGATATGTCGCATGAAGATAAATCTCTAGCCTTGCAGCTAGACGAAAGATCTTTTCCAAAAACCCTTGTAACACTCGAGATCTCGCTGACCCTTGCTTGTGAATGCATGTGACTGCAGTCAGATTGTCCATTCTGAAGGCTAAGGACTTTCCCGCCTGGCTCATGCCGTGCTCCTGCAAAAAGAATAGGGGGACTAACAACTCCTTGGCATTGATGTGAAGATGATTTAACCTGGACCATAGACCCTGACCATGATGTCCTAGGTTCGACTGGTACCCCCAACCCAGGGTACCTGACGCATCCATATCTATCCAGACCGTCGGAGGAGGAGCTGTCCATGTCAAGGTGGAGTGAATTACTTCTGGCTTCGCCCAAGCCGCCAGGAGGTTGTGGATTAACTTTGGAATTTTCCGCAGTGTTTCCGCTGGCAACAGCGGAAAGCACCTGTTTCCTTCCTAAATAACTCGTTTTACCTTCAGACGACCTAACGGGACCGTCAGCTGTATCCAATTGAGTGAACTCACCAGAGACTCCCAGATTCTCATAGTGGTAGTCAGAGCATAAAGAAACCGAAAGAGTTTCCTCCGAAACCTCTGACGATTGTCCTCGCTCTGACTCGGAGTGAGTAACTCGGTATCCCAGATAAGGCCCACCCATTGGATCGTTCTTGTGGGGTTCAAGGTGGACTTTGCCAAGTTCACCTTGAATCCCAAGGCAGCTACATGAGTTAATACCTGATTTACATGTTGGAGGCAAATTATTTTGGATTGTGCTACTATCGACCAGTCGTCGAGATACCATAGAACCATGATTCCCTGATTTAGCAATGGTAGCAAAGCCTGTCGGACTAATTTTGTGAAAATTCGGGGTGCTAGATTTAAACCAAAGGGCATTCTTTGAAAGACAAACGTTTGATCCCCGTTGCGCAAAGCTAAGTATTTTTGAAAATGCTTGTTTATAGGGACATGCCAATAGGCATCTGTGAGATCGATGGAACACATCCACCCCTGCGGCGGAAGTGTCAATATGATCTGATTCACAGTCACCATCCTGAACGACTGATTGTGAATGTGAGTGTTCAGATAGGACAGGTCAATCACTGGCCTCATCTGAACACTGTCCCTCTTTGGCACCATGAATATCCGGGACGTGAACACGGGTTGTGATAAAAGACTGGGGATAATGATCTGTTTGAGGGCCATCTCTCTGACGGCGGATCCCACCTCTATAGAAACACGATTGAATTCTGTGGGGATACGTAAACGAGGTCGCCGGGACCACTGCCATGAGAGGCCCTTCCGGACCACTGTCCTTGCCCATGTTCGCCGGGGCCATGCCCTGTGACAATCCCGGAAACTGCCAGTCACATGACTGGTATTGTCCGGCAGAACTACCCTTGGATCCGGCTCGCCTTGCCTTGGCACTGGGAGTGAGAGTTGCGTGGGGTCTCAGTTTTTTGGATTGGAGGGTTGTGACTCTGACTCAGGATTGGGGGGATGAGAGGCCTTGCTATCATTGCAACCGGGTTTACCCCTAGACCGCCCCCTGAACCATCTCCCTCTACCCTTGGGCTGACCGCGTCCTCGAGACGTACCGCTGCTTCCAGGGGCTGTGTAAGTCTTGGATGACTGAAATGACTGTGACTGGCCACGAAATGAACTCTTAGGATTAGATTTAGTCTTAAATGATGGCTCACCCTTCAGCTTGGCAGCAGTGGCATTCTGAGAGTCTAACAGGAAGTTAACTGTGTGCCAGGCATCCTCACAGGCAAGAGTTTTAGTGAAGACATTAGATAGAATTAATCTCCTACCGATCTCTACAGGGAGTCTCCGGACCAGGTAAACCCTCAGGTCTTGACGAACTCGCACCGCCTCAAAGAGAGCCGTGCGAATATCACCAAGGGACTGAATGGAATTCTGGAGTAAGAGGTGCCTAGTAATAGAAAGAGCCTTCTGGGTGCCAGCGTCCGTGACCGACTCAGTCGTCCTGGCCAGAGAGGCCGCAAGCTGGCGGCTGAGCAGGTATTGGGACGCTAACCTCCAGGCCTTCTGCCTCATCTTAAAATATTTCTATCTGTACCTGTGTGGGAGAACAAAAGGGTTCAGATAATTGACAAAGAGACAACTTAGGGGCCTCCCAAAAAATCAAGAATATGTTGTGGGATCCCTTCCGCCTTGCCTACCGGCATAGAAAACCAATGATGATCCTCTTGCGGGAGCTTATGACTGCTCTTATTTGTAATGGTGCTGGCAAACAGCTGGGCCTCTTGCCCCCATGCCACCCACGGCCCTGACTCCCCGCCACTAATATGAACTACGGACGTACCAGTGTCGTCCCTGAAAGGTAATGATTTCAACTCTGGGGTTATTCCCTGTAACTGTTTAATATCGTTTAACCCATCTGTTTTAGCCCAATCTGAGCCCAATCTGAGCCCAATCTGAAAATAGTTTCCCAGATGACGCGGGAGGCAAGGCAGGGGATGGCAAGTAGACAAAATAATCAGGATGATGAATGGTGGGAATATCTTTCACAATAACATCTAATACCTCACCTAACTGGATCTTGGCCCTTAATTTCTTAGCTTCACTCACCTCGATAACCCAATGTTCCAGCACAGGTGTCTCACCTGTAACCATGGGCTGCGCGACCTCGGGGCGGTTGGGCTTAAGAACAGATCAGGTCCGTATAACAGGGGCATAGGGCCTTTCTTAAAAGGAATTGATCGGTCAAGGTGAGGTGGAATGAGATCTGAGAACAACTTCAGATTGGAAGGTAAAATTTCGGCGGCTCCCGCAGTGGTAGCCGCTGGAGTGACAGTGGGGGGAGGAATATTGACATCAACTTAAGTCTGAACCGGCACCTGCCCTAGAGCCGCCGGGGCCACAGGTGCTGATACTTTAACCTGTCGCTCTCCCTTCACTTGTCACATAAAGTCAAACCACTCCTGCAACTTCTCATTAGAAATAAACACTCCACTTTCCTGGTCTGACTGGGATGCGGACTGGGACATATCTGAGCCCTGCGTTCCGGATTCCCGAGAGGTAGGTCGCTGGCCAGGTGGCCCCCCCTCGGTGTGTACTCCTTGTTGGTGTATGGTGAATCCCGGTGACCGGGCTGGGGGGGCTGGTAAAGCCTCCAACCGAGACTCGCCATCCCGGGCAGCGGTATCGTGTGTTTCTGTCTGTGTTAGGGGAACACCGAGCTGAGATAGGTCCCTCATGTTCAGGTCCAGTATCTCATAGTCCATGGGTTCCTGAAACAAGTCGAGCTGGTCAGAGGAGCACTCCTCCTCCTGACGGCGAGACACAACACTACTGCCCCTCTCTGATCCCAATACCGGAAGAGCCTTAGGCTCAGGCTGCACTCGGTGTGGGATCGTAAACCGGTGAGATTGGCCGGAGACATTGCTAGCTGTGCCTCTGGGTGCCTCCTGGTGCGACAAAGAAGTACATTCCGGCTTTGGTGGCGGTAACTGCGCCACCTTCTTCGAAGAGGAGGATCTTTTGGAATGCTTCCTTCTGTCTTTACGAATATCCCCTGATGAGAGTGAGACGGAAAAGTCAGAGCGGCGCCTCTTGGGCTCCTGTTGAACAAGGGGCGAAGAGGACCTGGGAGCAACTACAGGAGAGCAGGACAGATCTCGCCTTGAAGATGAAGGCACTTCCGGCGGATGCTTGGTGGTCCTTGGTCGCTTGGATTGGCGGGAGGGAGCGTCACAAGTATCTGCCAAAGGAAGCGAAGTTACTGATTGCTGTGCCTGAGAACTACCGGAAACATAGGCGGAAGGCTCTGGTTTCAAAAAATCATCTAACAAAGGGTCATCCAACTGCAAAGATTTATGAGCAACAGTCTTACAGTATGTTACAAATACTGACTTAATGTGGAGCAAAATTGTCTTACACTGTCCATCAGAATGGGTTAAGCAGGCATTACGTAGAACTGAACACTTGGGGCATGATTTGGTTAACCATCGGCCACGAGACCTGTCCAAACACGGCACGCATTTTATGCACAAAAGATGACCAATGACCGCTAAATTTTTGCACCCCAAGGCGGAGCAAAACGCAAAGGCACTCTTATCCATGGCTCCCTCCTGCCAGGGAGATGCAGATCCTCCTAGGTGTCCGGACTGCGAACCTGAGGGTGAGAAAATTCCAAGAATCAATAAGGACACGCTAGGCTGGAAAAGATAAAATTTAAAATATCTCCAACAATAAAGAGAAAGAAGACTTGAATAACACCATACAATCTTAGTTCCCCTTACGTTATATACATTCCCAAGAAATGCAACTGAGTAATGAGTAGCCTCCCATGTGCTACTGGTGTATATAACTTCTTACCTAAGTGACCAACACTGACCTAATCCCATCTTAAGAAAGAACTTGATCCGGCGACCAACGCTACTGTGAATCTATTGTCTTTATTTCGCGGCGGACCAACGCCTTGATATAAGCTACACAGATTACTGAGATGCTTCAAAAAAAAAAAAAAAAGGAATTGGTGAGTTTGTTTCTCGGCTCAGCCGTTTTGATTCCCGGTGGAAGTGACTCCTCACTTTTTAATCACCAGGAGAACGTTCTGACAGTACCAAGCAACGAACGTTTTCTCTGTTAACTTTATGAGGCGGAAATTTGTTGTGAAGGGAGGCGGGTAGCCGGACTCTCCCAAACAACTTTTATAGTAAAATGTCGGTCAAGCCGAAATTAGACTAGACGCCGTAAACAAAACAGACAAAATCCAACCTATTCAGTGCCAAACAAGGATAATCTGAATTTAACATAGTTCTAGATGTTTCCGGAAGTTTCCCGGCGGGGAAACCGCTTGAAGCAACTAGAAGCACGTTGACTAAGTCTCACTTTTCACAAATCCCTCCCAGAATAGATAACCCAATGTGCACAAATTATGGCATAGTTATAAATGAATAATACACAATCAATAAATAACACTTCCTAGCCATAAGCATGCAACCTACATTAGGCCAACTAGATGGGAGCAGATGTCGATGATATCAATAATAATAGCACAAACCTGCAATCCAGCGTAGACCAATCTTAACACGTAGCGATCAAGAAGCGTAGGTTGAAGAGCAGCATGGCTCCGTGCAAAACCCATCAGATAAGTGAGAAAATCTAAAACGCACTAGCCCACGTGTAGCATGCTGTTGCACACCCAAAGTGGACCGAACAACAGGCCCCGGTTCACTAAAAGAATCCTCATGACTAACAACCGAACTAAATATGAGCTAGGGTAATGAAACAAGCACGTGGGAGCCTCGCCTTATCACAATGAGGACTCCGCCTAACACACTCGCCTTTACATAAGTACCCGGAAAACAGTCTCCAGGGCCAGAGAAAAGGACGTACACAGCCTACTCCTAGTCTATAAGCTACCTATCCTCAGCACTTAGCATGTACATATGAGCAAAAGACTCACCATGTCCGAGGGTAGGTGAAGAATAAAGGAGAGCTGGAACGCCCTCGAGACACGTCCGACTCGTACGGGCCCAGGAGAAGTAAGAACGAGAGATCGCTTCGATGGGCGGAGCAAAGTGTGCGGAGACAGCAGACGCATGAGAAGCGCAAGGCTAGATCAAGTTTAATTTTTATTTTTCTATTATTTTTTGCTAGTTTTTTCTAGTAGTGGTACCCACATCATATAGGACGAGTCCGTGAATGTTTTTTTAGAGCGTTTCGCTCACGATGTGTGGCAATCGTATTTTGTTCTCTCCCAGGCGGGAAGTTTGAAAGGCAAGCTTGAGTTCAAAGATTGGCCATAAACAATGTTAAGGCGCATCGTCAATGATGAAGGGGCCACTAATAAATTCCCCCTCAGTGGTCTCTGGCGGAAGCTCTCAAACTGCTATCTACACCCACTTACACTACCAACCCAACACCTGAGCACTTACTTGAAAAGACCTTGTTTCATCTTGCGTTAGCTACGGGGGAGAGAGTCTCGGAGATGGCTGCCATGTCTATGGCCCAGAATTGCTTGCGATTTTCTCCCATCCTCGGGGCGGTCACTTTGGCTCCGTCTGTTCATTTTGTGGCTAAGAATGAACGTGAGGCGCACGTTTTTAAGCCGTTCGTTGTGCCGGCTTTAAAACGAGGACGTGTTCATCATACGCTATGCCCGGTGAAAGCTTTGCATACGTATGTGCACTCCGCCAGGCCGGTGTCGGGGATGGCGCTGTGGGTGGCACCAAAGACCGGTAGGAGACTTGGCAAACGTGCTGTGGGGATTCGCCTGTGTCGGGTTATACGTGCCAGTAATCCTCATCTTCCAGGGTCTGCTCACGACATCCGATCGTATGCTGCTACGATTAGGTTTTTGAATAATCATTCACTATCTGACATTGCCGACACAGGGCTATGGTCTTCCCACAACACGTTTGTCTCCTCCTATCTGTCCATGTCTACGGGCAGACCGGGTCGTCCTTGTGTTGCGTTGGGCCAAAGGGTTCACTAGGGGTATTACCTGCACTGTTCCTTCAGTCTGTGTTCCTCCTACTATCCTTTCCTTTCCATATTGGGGGGAGGGGGGTGTATTATAAAGTACTTGCACTTATTTCATAGGTTTACGGGGTTAATCTACTCTTAAGTCACCATTATATATGTTTTTTTTTTATCTAGGTTAAGGAATTGCCTTCTTCTAATATTAAGTCTGCTTTCTTGTACTTTGGTATGTCTATGCCTCATACCCATTTCTTTCAGGAAATAATTAAGTGCTGGTCACTTATATGTTGTGTATCACACACTCCGTGCTGTACTAATGTTTCATACATGTGTATGTCTTCCCTCATTCCACTATGGGGTTTTCATACTGTTTTCCACAAAAGGGGGGGGGATCCTGTTATTCATAATCATCTTTATGAAATGCTTCATTCTTTGTCTTAGGCTAAGATCTTCCATTAACTAGACATGACTGTACTTGACCTTTCTTAATATGCACCTGTCAGTACACTCTTTTAAATAAACTCTCTTGTTTATGTCTGTCTTTTCTTGGTCTTGATCTGTTACTAATGGCTAAAGTTTTGCTTGCAGCTTGGATGTCCGCTTCCAATTTGGTACTCTAGCTCTACGACTGACGCTGCGACCTCTGTCGTTGGTGATGTCGCTGGAGCTACCGGGTGCATTTTGGCACTATGCTGGTGATACAGGCTCTGGATCCTCTCCTGCGAGACGGTATCCAGCTCCTGTTTTACCTCGACATTTGATTGATAGTCTCCAACACCCTAGCTCGGTATGCACTGGACGCGCTCCCTGTCGACCGCCACGTTCCAGGTTGTGGCTAGTCCCACGCGCCATTTATCGACCCTTGGGACTCTGGGTTGCTCAGGGCTCTCTCTCACCTCCCGGGCCCTGGTCTGCCCCACCACCAACATTCTGGTTGGTCACAGATTCATCGTGCGTGGTGGCTTGGAGCTCCCACTAGTCCATGGGACTTCACCGTCAGGTCTGGTGGTCGGGCACATGCCCCTGCCCGTCGATGCTCTCGACCTGTTGGTGACAGTGTTATTCCTGAGGGTTCACGCACTGGCCCTTCGGGCGAGTCGGTGACTTTCGGGGTTGACACTCTGCCAGGGGGTCCATTGTCTCCGCAGTCTGGGGCCCTCCACGCCTCCTTTCGGTCACTGGGTCACTCGGGGCACGCTCTCTGCAGCCGTGCCTTGGCCTGCCCCTCTGCCGACGATCTGGGTGGTCGCAGATACGTCGCGCGAGGTGGCTTAGGGCTCCCGGTTGTCCATGGGGCATCAACGTCTTGGCTGGCGATCTGGGCACACACCCCTACCCGTCGATGCTCTCGGCCTGTTGGTGCCGTTGTTCTTCCTGTGGGTTCCCGCGTTCACTCTTTCAGGCGAGTCGATGGTTTTCAGGATGAACGTTCAGTCGGAGGTCCATGGTCTCCGTGTGCAGGGGTCCTCCTGGTCTAATACTTTGTTGGGGATCGCTGAGCCGTTGTTTTTCCTGGCGGCCCGGCACTGCGTGTCCCTGCGCACTTCCTGCCTGTTGTACGGACAGGCTGTTCTGGTAGAGTGGACGCTGCCGCATACTGTCTTCGTCGACCTGCCTGCTTCTTGGGGCGTTCCGGGGCTCTTCTTATTTGCCTCGTGGAGGTTGCACATGTTACCTATGTCCCTCTCCCTCCTGTCTCGCACCCCGGCAGTAACCAGGTTCTGGTTGCATTCGCGGACGTATGGGGCAAGGTGGCGGCGCTCTTCGTATTCCTCCTCCGGTCGCACTCTTGCTGTGCGACATCCCCCTGAAGCTACGACAGTTCCGCGGCTGAGTCTGGTTGTTGCCGCCCCAGTGGCTGGCACAGGCTTGGTGCGGCCAGCTGCGGTGAGGGTGCCCGTTTCCGGTGCCCCTGCCTGTCTCGCGATTCCTCTTGGGCCGAGTTGGCGACCTCGGGCCCTCATGGATGTTCGCCGGCTCGGTGGCTCCTCCCTGCCTTCCTCTCCCGTTCCTGGTCTGACTCTCCATGGTCTTCCGTGTCCCGCTGGACGTCTCTTCCGTCCTGGATGCGGGACATAAGAATTTAGCGCTGCTTGCTTCGCTTTTTCCGCGCCCGTCACTTCATGTTTCGCTCTACTGCGCTGCCGCCTGTCTACCATCCAGGAGGTCTTTGTGTCTCTGGCTGGGCTGGTCGTTCCACCGACCGTGCGGTTTCCTTCCTGTAAACTGCCTTCCGGGCACGATCACCGCCGCGCCAGCACCCTCCTCTGTGGGTTTTGGACTGGACTCTGGACCTTCTGGCGTCGCGTATATACACACAGGATGCGATGCCGGGGCTGTTGCTCGGGAGTCCTTTGTCCATCGTGGCACAAGTTTCTGGTAGTCGGGTGGCGAGACTAGCTGCCGCTGGCTTTCCGACGTGGCTGTGCTCGCGTTGTGTGATGCTCGGTGTACTCCTAGCATACATATTTGGAGTCTGTGGTGCTGGCTGTGTGGGTGTCACCAAAGGACTGATGGGGGTTGTCGAGGGTGCCGATTGGACGCCTCCTTTGTCGGGTGTTTCATGCCGGTTTACCTGCTTGTTGGGGTTCTGCGCATGTTCTTCGATCCTTTGCATCCTCCCTACGGTTCCTGCACAGTCGGTCATTGCCCGACATTACCTTGTGAGTTTGTGGTCATCGGTCACACCCTTCGTCTCCTGCGCCCTCTCCATGTCCGTCGTCCAAACCGCCGGGCTGGTGGTCGCTCTCGGGAGTCTCGTCTCCTGGTGCCCTGGCTGGGTCTCTTGGCTACCCCATCGTCCATCTTAATTTTTTCTTGTTTTCTTTGGATAAAGGGGGGGGGGGGTTCTACGGGTTACGGACACAGTGGTCACAAGCTTGGGGATATTTATATATTCTGTAGACAGTATATGTCCCATGTGACCTACTTTTCCCATGTGTGTATGTTGGTGTGCTGTAAATATCTGCGCTTCAGAAGAAATGGATTTTTCAAGTTTTCTCCGAACTATGAATGAGTATGTCACACTGTAAAAACTGCTCTTTTAGAACTACTCCTCAGTTTTTCACTCATTTTATTAAACTCTCTTGTTTATTTTGTGTTCTTTGTCATTCATAATTTGTGCATTGGAATTTGGTTGTTATGGGCTTCGATGTCCGCCTCCAATTTGTTACGCAGCCTTGACATTGGATTTGCCAAGACTACTAACAAATTGGGAGGTTTGACGTACCTCCCAACCCACCAAATAGGAAAACCTACTACAGTATTTGGTAGTAGTCTTGGAAAATCCAACGTACATAGTACCCTCCCACACGCCGTTCCCCTGCCCATCCTCGCTCTTTTGTCTACGTGGAATTTTTGATGACGAGCGAGGGTCGCTCATGCGCAGGTTCAACGAGAGTCTGCGCCAACAGAACACGGGATGGGTCTCAACTGTAACTAAGGTAAATCCCTTTTTCTTCTCTTCTATGCTTTTTTCACCTTCGGTGGTAGTTTTGGTTAGTGTACAATGTCTCCTAGAACAAGTTAAGGAGTAGACTCTAAACGTTTTCTTTTTTAACCGCGGTTGGGATGATGACATAGCAGTCAAAATAGACAAGTCGTCATTGCAATTAAGTTAATAGCCTTGACGTTGGATTTTCCAAGACTACTACCAAATATAAGGTTTTCCTATTTGGTAGGTTGGGAGGTACGTCAAACCTCCCAATAAACACAAGGGATACGAGGTTCGGGCGTAAAAAAACTTGTAAACAGGTAGTTTCCAACACAACGGCAGGTGGACTTTGAGCGTCTGCCGTCTGGCTAGTGTTGACATCATAAAGATGGCGGCAACAACTTGCACAAGTGACACTCGGATTTTTGGATTCACTCGGATTTCGTCTTCAAGCAGCAAACACCTCGACAATGGCAGATTCTTGAAGTTCAGTTCACTTGTTTGTTTGTTATTGTTTATGTTTTCTAGCGTGATGTCGAGAATACACGCCGGATATGAATTTGATTATTCGTTGTGACTTGATTTCCATTGGGCGGACTTTCCAAATGTTCGGACGCCGGTCCCCTCCTATTAGTTCGCCCATGCGAGGGTCGACTGTAGTTACGTTAATGTATAAGGGAGATAGATAGATAGACAGAGAGTTGCTAGGTCCAAGCGATCAATAAAATGCGAACATAAATGAGACGGACATTAGTTTCTCAAAAGACAAAGGATACATTTTTATTGACTCTTTTTCATTGTATTATTTGTTTGCTGGAAGGATGTTATATTTTTTTAATTCCATCCCATTAGAAATGATTCATAGATTAAAAAAACAAAAAATAAGACATATAGTTATATATATATGTATAAGGGAGATAGATGCATTAGGGAGATAGACAGACAGACATTTGATGCATAAATAACATATCAAGACCTGACTATAAAGTATTTATATTGATATATTTGTCACTCCCAAATGAGTTTGTAGCCTACAGTATATCATTTGTGAGTGAGTTACAAGTACAAGGCCTATCGGGCAGGGGCCTGGCGGGAGGCTAGCCTCTGTCTTTGTCTCCCACGAGCGAGCCCTTGTTGGCGCCCTGTGATATGTTGCCGTCTTGTTAGCCCTATGAATTAGTTAGTTTATTTAGTCTTGTGTGATTAATGCAGTTTATCATAAGTTACACAATGATCTATCTATCTATCTATCTATTGCCTGACGCCGTGATCCCCGAAGGGGTGGCCACGAACGAACTGCCCCCATGCACCTCTGTCCCCAGTTAGTCGACGCCCCTCTCCCCAACCAGCACCGCCTTCGTTCATGTACTTCCTCACTCCATCCTTCCACCTCTCATTCGGTCTACCTCTCCCTCTCTGTCCCTCCACCTCGCTCTCGTACACCCTCTTAGTCATTCTCTCGCTTTCCATACGTTCCATATGGCCGAACCATCTCAAGTTGTTCCTTTTCACACTTTCCAGCACATCTACCTCCACACCACACCTCCTTCTTACTTCCTCATTAGTCTGTCTATCCCTCCATGTAACTCCGCACGCACTCCTTAAGTAATTCATTTCCACTGCTCTCACTCTTGGTCTGAGTCTCTCAACCAACGTCCATGCTTCGCTTCCGTAAGTCAGTGTCAGGATTACCACACTGTCATGCAAGGACTTCTTCACTTCCATACTGACCACCCTATTTCTTGTTACTGCTTTTAGCGTTCCTACAACCCTCTTCCCCTGTTGTACCCTCTCCCGCACTTCTTCATTCATAGTCCCATCTGTACTCAACACACTGCCCAGATACTTAAATGAGTTGACGATCTCCATAGCCTGACCGTTCAGCTTCACCTCACACTCTGTGACTTCACCCCTTTCGAAGACCATAACCTTGCTCTTCCCCGCATTTACCTTCAAATTCCGTTTTTCGCACACTGTTCCAAACTCATTTACCAGACCCTGCAACTCCCATTCATTATCACTCATCAGAACTGTATCATCTGCAAACAGCAGTATCGGTAGCTTCCACTCAATTCCCTCCCTTTCCAGCGATACACCAACATCCACTGCTCTTGATAGTATTTCATGACTCCATCCATATATACAGTAAACAACCACGGGGACATCACACACCCCTGTTTCAAACCAACATTCAGGTCAAAGAACTCGCTCTGCTCACTCTCCACACGTCCTGCCGCCTTTGCACCCTTATACATGCTCTTCACTGCTTTCAGCAACTTGCCCTCTACTCCGTATATTCTACATGATGACTCATGTTTATTTTATTACTTTTGTTGTTAATGAGAGCACAGGCTGCCTGAGATAATTAAGTTTTCTTGCGACGCCTGGAGCCCTTCCCCGCCACGCGAGGCCTCCACCCGACTCCCGCGGCTGCAGGGCCGGCACTTCAGTCCCACCCCTTGATATAGCAACATCATTGACTCACGTGTTGGCTTGCTTCATGTTTTCCCTTTACACACCGCATATCTCTTTTGTTTCTTTGTTTGATTGAAATATAGATGGGGCTGGAGTCATATTGAGCATATTGTTTTGTTTCAACCTCTTTAGTTTAATATTAATTACTGCATCCCTTCCTTCTTTGGCAATCTTGGTATTTATTAGTGGCCCCTCCATCATTGACGAACATGCCTGTTACATAAGGCATCCTCTTCAAACACTCATCCGCCGTAGTTTGAATCTACCGCGCAGAGCATAAAAAATTGAGGAGCCTTCATCATGAGCGCACGCGACCTCACTCATGGCTTCCGTCATTATGAATTGGGTTCTCACTACGAAAAAACTTTGTAAAAAATAAAAACAAAAAGAAAATAAGAATAACTATCTAATAAGCTTTCCATCATATCGTGGATGTACTTGTGTGGATCTCTGACCAGACGCTGATTCAGGCGTCATTCCTCCTTCTCTGCTCTCAGCCTGCCGGACGTGTTTCCCCACGCTCCGCTGGTTCCGCATTTGTTGCATCCCTAGTGAGTTTTTTCTCATTTGTTTACTCCGGGATGTATCGAGTAAGGTTAGGATATGCGTAGCAGGAGTGTCCTGGGCTGGTTGCCCGCAGTGCAGTGTATTTTGGGTCGTGTGTTTGGGGCATCTATTTCGGGTGTACCCTCGTGGTCCTGTTGTGGACTTGTGAACTTTTTCACAATTAGCTAGCTTTGTGATGCAGGCGGCTTTCATTACGCGTTATTATTGCTTCCTTTTATCTTTCTGATGAGGTAGCTTCTTTTGCTGACGTTCCCAGCGTATTTTTCTTCACTTAGTGAAGTTTTTTCTGGGTCCCGAATCAGTTCTTCCCTTTGCTGGAAGTGTTTGCTACAGTGGTGTGTTGGCAGTGGTTCCTGTTGTGATATAATTCAGTGCTTTTTGTTTATATTCCGACATGTTACTTTTTCCGTTTGCCTAGGCCTAGGTAGCCTCTCGTAGCTTTGCCACATGTACAAGTGTTATTGATTTATTTTATAAATATGTACTACTGTGTCATGTGTGTCCTGGTTTAGTTGTGTATTGGCTAATTCCACGGACTATTTATGTGTCCTGGGTTAGTTGTGTATTGGCTATTTCCACGGACTATTTTGGGGCCCGGCGTTAGTTGTGTTTTGGCTATCGCCTCAGTCCTGTGTTACGTTTAGATGGTATCTGGACGGGGTGGGTTACTTCCGGCGGGTTTTTCTCGGTTACACCGTGAAAAACCCGGCTGGTTGCCGAGTTTTGGCCACGCGTGGTTTTAAAAAACAGGCTTGTTTCCCCGGCGAGTGGGTGTCTGTGGCTCTCCAGGACTGCGTCTCTGTGGTGCCTGTTTCAGGCTCCTTATGAATCCCGGCGGGATGGCTGTACCCATCTAACAGTGTTCATACGGACACGTGTTGTTTGTAGTTTTTCCCGGTTTTGCAAAGCCAATAAAAAACTAAGCTGTTGTTGTTTGTTTTCCCTCCCCGGCGATCTTTTACAAAGAAGCGGGGATAGGAACAATTGGGGTTAACTTTATAAAAACTTAAAATCACACCCTGCGGGTGCAACCTGGAAGGGTGGGATGAACGAATTTGCAAAATTCAGTTTAGTTGACCAGACAATTGAGGGATGCATTGTGTATCGCCGCCTTCAACATACGGCGATTTAGGGCACAATTGGGGTTAACGTTTTTTAAACTTATATTCACACCCGGCGGGTGCTCCTTGGAAGGGTGGGAATAACGAATTTACAATTCAGTTAGTTAACCAGACAATTGAGGGATACGTTTTGTATCGCCGCCTTCAACAATACGGCGATCTAAAGACACTTCGGGAGAAGTCAGATCTCGTATATTTGTCAGGCTTCCCTGTTTTTTTATTTGCAAGATAATTCGGGGGCCGGCATCTTTATAGTTTTTTTTTTCCAAAATTGAATCTTGAAACAAACACCACCGGAAAGACTAAATCAGTTATAAACGCCATGCTGGTCTTTATATTATGTCAGAGGGTATTCATAAATCTTTTGGACAAGTTAAGATATTCTGAAATCTTTTACTTAGGAACCCCACCGCGTAGCGAGCTGTAGTCGTTGAGTATTGCGTCTCGTTACCCGGCGGGTTATTTAACACTTGTGTGCGAACATGTTGGGTTAACCTTATGCGCATTAATTCCTGGAAATTTTCGTTTTTTTCAGAGCTGGGTCCCGGCGGGTCTATACAGAACCTGGAGTAAGTTTCCCTCCAGTCTCTGTCATGGCTACCTTTGCCCCTGTCTTTGCTTTGTGCATTACGCCCACCTCTTCAGGTATCCTTATTTTTGCACACACCCTTTGCATTAAATGTGTTAAATGTCTCGACAGCTCAAGGGGTCTGTGGGTTATGAGGAACTGTACCTTTTGCTCTCAATTAAGCCATAAAGTGCTTCAAGACAATGATAAGACCGCAGCGGTCGCTTTACGGGAGGTCAGGCAGCAGATGACCACTTATACTACTAACGTGGCTCATAAGTCACTTCAATGCGATAACGTACCTCTTTGGGATAAGTTACTAATTGAGCACCCCCCCATTAAACGTCCCTCTAGAGTAACTGCACGAAGGTCGGCAGAGACTGGACAGGGTCTTACACTTTCTCCAGCCCCAGGCACATCTAAGAGACAGCGAGAACCTACGCCCCCGGTGGCAGCGTCACGGTCGCGGTCCAGGTCCAGGTCCCCTCTTCGGCAGCAGCCGCCTCGTCTCTCGTCTTCACCGGCGAGTAAGAAGAGCAAGACAGAGGGGTCCACCAGTGGTTATAGCGAGAAATCGTCAAAATCCAAGGGCAGTTCTAGGTCGCACCGGAGCCACAAATCTTCTAGAAGAGACTCACATGATCGAAAGGCCTCCCGGCGTTCATCGGAGTCTAGTGCCTCTCATCATACCTCTACCCCCGACAAAGCTAGTATTCAATCGGAGGAGGCTAGTGTAGTGTCAGCAACCAAAGATAGTTTGCCAATTAGTATTCTAACCTTAGAATTGGAGAGTTCGGTGGACAGTGATCGTCCTATTGAGAGTGTATCGGACTCACAAGGGAGTGCAGGCCAAGGCCTAGGTGTATGGCGTTTTCCTCGACCAGGGACTGAAGGCCCACTGTCTGGCTCAAGATACACAAACAGTGGCTGATGTCCACCGGGACGCGGCGATCCCATCATCCATTCCCGACTTGTCTTGGCACCGCGACGGGACTCCGGCTTCGACGGAATCCATTCACGGGGAGCCAGATGATAAAGACGAGGTATCAATAATCTCGGACATGGAAGTGCAAGAGTCCGGTTCAGTTTTAGACGACGCACAGGATCGGAATGATTCACCTCTGAGTTCGTCATCAACCAAATATGTCACGGCAGAAGAAATAGATGGTTTACTGGTTAATGCTCTAACTAAAAAAATTGGCCAACAGCCGGAGACTCCTACAGTGGACCTGGGAGCTTCCATGACAGGTTCCAATGTTCGGCCTCTGGTGACTTCTATGGCTTTGACTAAGATTCCTCACCCTCCCTCTATATCACCATCTGTGGTCACTAGGCCTGCTTCGGCGGCACTCACCACTTCTAGTGTAAGGGTTATAACGGACGTGAATCCACCCCCGTTAGACAAAGCACCAATAAAGAAGGTAGCAATGCCCCTTTTATACGGTCCAGACGAATCATGGGTACAGTTGATCCCCACTAAACCAGAGGTCGCTCAACCCACCTTGTCAGGGGAACTTCCAGTGCCCCGAGAGTGGGTAATCCAAGGCAATAAATCTAAAAAGTTACGAGCCTTGGATTCTTTGGGTAATGTACTAGATGTTAATGTTAAGGCCATTCCTAACTATTATCACCAGGACTATTTTGTATATACTGCTACACCTGCCCTGCCCCCTGCCTCAGCTTCAAAACTGTTTTCTGACTGGTCCAAGCATGATGGTTTTAATGACATAAAAACTCTGTCAGCTCTCACTCCAGAACTAGATTTGCAAACTGTCACAGACTCAGCTGCTAATCCAGTGTTGAAGGTGGGGGAGTTGGGCCCGGGACCTTGGGTGGAATGGGAGACAGAGGCTCAGAACTTTGCGACCACCTTCACCTCAAAATCTTCCCACCAAATTCCTCACGATAGTCATTCTTGGTTCTCTATGCCAGTGTGTTCTGCCGGCGGAGTCCCTTCGGCTTTGTTTGCTTTCTTAGCTGCCCCTAAAATCAATCTATGTGAACTCAAGGACCCTTTCACTACTCCTACCCCAACTCACCTAGACCGGGAATTTAGGCTACGAGGGAAAGCGTTTAGACTTTTCTCTCAGTACATTGTGACGCACCAGGTGGCAAAATCAATGCTCCGATCCACTCAGGCAATCGCAGACGCGGATGCCAGAAGGTCGGTTGAACTATATCGGCGATTGCTCCTTCAGACGTCGATTCAGTCGTTGGGTGACATCCGCACAGCCTTGCTTGAGGCGGTCCGGGCGAGACAAGATCTCAGAATGTCCTTGGTACGAAAACTTCCTGATCGAATTGCGAATCAGGTGGTCATGTCACCAGTGCTCACTCCCTCTTTAATGTCCCCTGATGTGTGGAGAACTGTGTTTAATATGGCTCAAGCCTTTAAACATAGTCCCACCCCTTCTAAGAAACCTGCCTTTAACTTCCCCAAACCCAAACCAGTCGCAAAAGCACAGCCGGGGGGATCTAAGCCCTTTCATCTACCTGCATCCTCCTCCCCCCAAGGTCAGTACAGGTATAGACAGGGTAAGTTTACAGGTCAGAAAGGACGAGGCTATAACAAACCAGGTCAGAGCTCGTCTTCTGCCAACGCCGGCCAGCCGGCTAAGCGTCCACCACCACCACCTCCACCACCATCAAAAAACTAAAGTCTCTCTCACTCCCGGGGCCGGTTTCAAGGCGGGTGGATCCGAGGGTAGTACAGCCGGCGAACCCTTGTCTGCTAACTGGGTCGTTCCGAACGTGTCACCAAGCATGGCCGTTAAACACTAGGGCAAGGATGGTGGCACGCAAAGTCATCACTTGGCGGTGGCTCCGGCGACCTCCTTTACGTCAGCCGACTACGGCGAATCTAGTTTCATTAGAGGTGGAGTCACTGGTCAAGGAAATGATAGCCAAGAATGTCATCATCCCGGTCCCTCAAAATTACCCAGTCTTCACATCCAAGCTATTTTTGGTACCCAAAAGGGACAGTGTTCAGATGAGACCCGTCGTAGACCTGTCGTATCTGAACCTTCACACCACAATGAGTCATTCTGGATGTTAACTGTACACCAAATCAGGCTAACACTTCCGCCGGGAAGATGGATGTGTTCCTTAGACCTGACAGACGCTTATTGGCACGTCTCGGTAAACAAAAGATTTCAAAGATTTCTGGCCTTACGGATCAGGCATCAAACTTATGTTTTTCAGAGGATGCCATTCGGGTTAAACCTGGCACCTCGCTTATTCACGAAATTAGTCCGGCAAGCCCTGATGCCATTGTTAAAACAAGGGATCAGGATTTTGTGGTACCTAGACGACTGGCTAGTGGTGGCAGAGACGGAGCAAGTATGCATAAATCATGTCAACATAACATTAAAACATGTCAAAACTCTAGGGTTCAAGGTAAATCTGGTAAAGTCAAACCTTGTTCCCTCACGAGTAGTTCAGTGGATAGGGCTGGTTTGGGACACAGCTGCTCTCACTCTGAGTCAGAGTGTGGACAATCGAAACAGATTTCGCAGGAAACTGTTCCTGTTCCTTCACAGTCTGACTACGACACAGAGAATCTGGGAGTCTCTGGTCGGCTCTCTCAACTGGATCCAACTAACTGTAATGTTGGGCCGGTTGAAAGTAAAGCGTTTAATATTGGAGGGCAACAAATATTTTCCACTATTACCGGCGGAAAAATTATGGCCCATACCAAAATTAATCCACAACTTACTAGCGGTCTGGGCGAAGAGGGAAATGTTGCACTCAGTAATGTCATGGACCTCTCCTCCGCCGACGGTATGGGTAGACACGGATGCGTCAGGAACGATAGGGTGGGGTTTTCAGTCAAACCAAGGGCACCAGGGTCAAGGGCTTTGGTCCCATTTAGAAATCTCCCACATCAATGTCAAAGAATTACTAGTCCCCTTATATTTCCTTCAGGCTCTCGGCTCTACTTTACAGGGCAAGTCGGTGGCCTTCAGAATGGACAATCTGAATGTGGTTCACTGTATTCAGAAACAAGGGTCAACGAGATCTCGGAAGTTGCTAATCGTGTCAGAAGAGATTTTTATTCTAGCCAACAGGCTGGACATTCATCTTCATGCATCCTATCTCCCAGGCGTAGCAAACGTCTGGGCAGACGCTCTGTCTCGGAGACAAAGCACAACAGTAGAATGGGCGCTCAAGCAACCCATTTTCAACCAAATGATTGCAGAGCTTTACCATCCACAAGTGGATCTCTTCGCGTCCAAGGAGACTCACAAACTCCCAATGTACCTCACCCGCCGGACGATAACGCCGGCAGGGGGGCCAGACGCCCTGGTGACAGACTGGAACATCCATCTACCTGTTTCCGCCGCCAGACACGTCTCTAATGTGCCATGTAGTAAACAAACTACGAGATTATCGGGGCTTAGTCTTGATAATCGCGCCCCTGTGGCCGGCGCAGTTGTGGTACCAGCAATTGAAAACGTGGTGCCCGCACCCGGTGTCACTCCCGGTCGGGTTTTTCCACTTAGACACGATTGGCAACCTAGCGACCTCGCTGACTTTTGCATTATGGACATTCAGGAGGCCAAGTGGCTAGCACCATATGGTAGAGACGTGACCAATAAATTCATGAATCAATATACTCAGTATACAAAACGACAGTATCAGTCACATTGGCAAGCCTTTACTTCTTGGATCCTTAGGACAGAACAAACTGTGCCCTCAGTGGCTTTAGTTTTTAATTATTTAAATTATCTGTTCAAACAGAAACGTTTATCTGTGGTAACGTTAAAAAATCACTTAACAGCGATTAGGATGCCATTTTGGGACCTTACTGGTCTCACCATACCAATCGCGGAGGAAACAGGTTTTATGAGGGCATGTTTTAAACTCCGTCCACCTCCCCGTCAGCTGATGCCTACTTGGTCTCTGGACAAAGCATTGTCGTTACTTCATTCCCGTCTGTACCAAAATACTGCAGATTTTACATTACTATTAAAAAAGGCTGTATTCCTTTTGGCTTTGGCCACCGGGAACAGAGTGTCTGAGCTGGCGGCGATGAGCAACACACCTAATTGCCTCAGGTTTGGTAGGCTTAATGGGTGTATTCACATTGCACCTTCCCCGGTGTTCATAGCCAAGAATGAGCACAGTGAACACATATTTTCAGAGTTCACGGTGCCGGCGTTGAAAAGGGGAAAGGTGCACCATAATTTATGTCCAGTGCAGGCTCTAACCAAATATTTAAGAGTAGCTCCTCTAAACCCCCAGGGTGCTTTATGGGTAGCAAGTACGGGTAAGCGCTTGCTGAAACGTAGATTGGCTTCTCTTTTGGTCGAGGTCATTTAAGAGAGTAATCCCGGCGTTGTGGGTAGGGCCCACGATTTACGCAAATGGGCAGCCTCTTTGCGTTTCCTTAAGAATTTTTCTGTGGAAGATATTACGTCCACACATTTGTGGGCCTCTAATCATACGTTTTTGACTCGATACCTGTCAGTAGCTCTAGACAAACCTTCCTTGCCATGTATAGCTTTAAGGCAAAGGGTCTAGGTGGCCCTTAAGTCACTTTTTGTTTAATTTCAAGGAAAAGGGGGGGGGGGGGGGGTGCAGTCAGTGTAACATAGGATACCCTAGACCCCGCCGGAGTATACGAGCTGTGATACTAGTTATGGGTATTGTGATATGAAAAAAATTCTTTGTACCATTCAGTGCAGGAAATTGTGCTAGTACAATGATAGTACAAACAACAGTGTTGTTGTAAGTAGTTTTAGCTGTGAAGCAATTAATTTAAGCATTGGTTATATTTTGCGAGATATATCCACTACTATTATGGGGTTATATGTGCACATATAAACTTATACGTTTTATTTTTCACCACTTATGTTGAGTGGGGTGCCTTTTTAACTTACGGATCTGTTCGCAGAGTCTCAAGAGTTAATCCTTTTTATCAAGCAGGCTTCTTTGAAGCACGCACCTGCTTGTATCCCCTTTTGTATATATGTGCTGCGCCAATAAATATATATTTTTTCGAAGTAAGAATACTATGTGGTTGTTTGATTATCTGCTTTTTTAGAGTTATGATATGATTACGAATGTCCCCCTCCAGTCTTAGATATCAGGCATGTTCGTCAATGATGGAGGGGCCACTAATAAATTATAGGTTTGACTCCTGTAAGGAGATAAAGAAAACCTAATATTTAGTAGTGGCCCCGTAATCATTGACGACTGGGGCCCTCCCGACCATCCCCTTCCCATTCGTCGATGTATTAAGGATTTTGGTTTACTTGATATGTCAGTGAAGGAAGAATGACGCCTGAGTCAGCGTCTGGTCAAAGATCCACACAAGTCCATCCACGATATGATGGAAAGCTTATTGAATAGTTATTCTTATTTTCTTTTTGTTTTTATTTTTTACGAAGTTTTTTCGTAGTGAGAACCCAATTCATAATGACTGAAGCCATGAGTGAGGTCGCGTGCGCTCATGATGAAGGCTCCTCAATTTTTTATGCTCTGCGCGGTAGATTCAAACTACGGCGGATGAGTGTTTGAAGAGGATGCCTTATGTAATAGGCATGTTCGTCAATGATTACGGGGCCACTACTAAATATTAGGTTTTCTTTATCTCCTTACAGGAGTCAAACCTATATTATAAGCTTCACCCTGTTCTTCCGTGCATTCTTTCCCATTGTTTAACTGCATTGCATATTGATGTTACATGTATATTTCTCCGTTATTATTGAAGTTGACATTCACAGTGGTTTGGAGGTATGCTCAAGGGTAACATATCCCCAACCTACTGGAATGTCAACTCTTGTGTTCCATGTCTTAGGTTAGTGCTTCAGACTCCCCCCCCCCCCCATGTTTCTGCTTTATATTATTACTAATTCCTAAGCGATTGGGCATACTATGAAGTGTCTGGGAGTCTGGCAGTGTTATGTTTCCTCAGTTAGGTGCAGTCTAGAAGAGAAGTACTCTTAAATATTATTCGCATTATCTACCAGACTCGGGGGCAATCGATATTTTTGTGTCTCCTTGTTGCTGCTTTAACCCGGGAACTGCGGGGAGACTCTTAAGAGTTCCCCCGGCGGACTGCGGGGAGACTCTTAAGAGTCAGAGAAAAAAAAAATCAACTTTTGACATCGAAAAAAACATATTTTTATTATTTTTAATTTTTATTTTTTTATTTGGCCCCTGGGCCATGCAAAATCTCAGTCCTCTACCTACCCTCCTTCCCCAATTTCCTCCTCTCCTTCAGTTATCACCTATTTTCCCTGTTATTCCCTTATTCTGAGGTATATTTTCGTGCTAACATTAGCGAGTTGCAAGCAGGGCATTGTCATCAGTGTTAGCAAACGAGTGCAAGAGAGAGAGAGAGAATATCGATCGACTGTGTCTCAGTGGCCTTGGGGGAAATTGGCGGGAAAGCAGCTTGCCTCACCCATACATTATACAACTCGCGGGCTATATCTCCCATTTTGACCATCCAAACGCTGTTTTCACTCGTTTTATTGTTGTTTCAGGTTAATACCTTTATAATCAACCCATAATAGGCGCGTATGGATAAGTATTAATGCTATTAATGGTACAATGAATATTTTAGTGACGGAAACACCTCAAATACATGCGCACAGGGAGAGGTGTCTAATTACCCCCATGCGCAGCCGAGAGCTTAATAGAGCCAAGAGGAAGATAACCATTTTTCCTAGAGAACCTGCGTGTCTTGGTGTTTGAGTCAGATATTAGGAGCGTGTCTGTTGCAGGGTTAGGGTGCTGTGGGCTAGGCTATTTGAGCATCTGTCTTCCCCCAGCCTCCCCTCGTAACAGTATATATATATATACAGTAAACCCTCGCCATCTCGGACCTCTAAAAGTCGGAAACCTGTACTAGTCGGACTGGCTACGGCCTCTCGGACATGCACTTCCGTATTTCGGACATTTCCGTCATCGTTCCGTCAGTCTCTGACGTTGTCGACTTTATATAAGTATTCGGAAAATGTCCGATATTATATTTTTCAATTCCATTGCATTAGAAATGATTCAAAGATTACAAGAAGTCCAAATAAGACATAGTTATGTTAATGTATAAGGGAGTTACGTAGATGCATTAGAGAGATAGATAGATAGAAAGAGAGAGTTACAGAGGGGGAGTGAGCGATAAACACGAACTATTATGAGACAGACTTAATTGGTTCTGAAAAGACAAGATAGATAGAAAGAGAGTTGCAGAAGGGGAAGTGAGCGATAAACACGAACTATTATGAGACAGACTTAATTGGTTCTGAAAAGACAAAGGAGACTTTTATATTGACTCTTTTTCATGTTATTATTTGTGTGCTAGAAGGATAATATTGTTTTCAATTCCATCGCATTAGAAATTATTTATAGATTACAAAAAGTCCAAATAAGACATAGTTATGTTAATGTATAAGGGAGTTAGTTAGATGCATTAGAGAGATAAATAGATAAAGAGAGAGTGGCTAGGGGCGAGCGAGCGATAAAATACTAACATATACGAGACAGACTTATGTTTCTGAAAGACAAAGGAGACATTTCTATTTACTCTCTTTTTCATTTTATTATTTGTGTGTTAGAAGGGTAATATTGTTTTCAATTCCATCGTATTAGAATTGATTCATAGATTAAAAAAATACCAAATAAGACATAGTTATATATATATATATGTATAAGGGAGATACTGTAGATGCATTAAATAGATAGATAAAAAAAAAAAAAAAATCTCAATTTCTCTGGTGACGCGGACTTTCCTCTTCTAATTCGGAATTTTCCCTCTCTTAAGTCGGACATAAGTCTGACTTCGGACATCTCGGATTTTCGGTCATCTCGGACTGGGTCTCCCCCCAATTAGTCCGAGATAGCGAGGGTTTACTGTACTGTATATATATTTATATATTCTGTATTGAGTTTTATGATTTGTCATTGTATTATATATATTTATATATTTGTTCATATGTTATTATTTTGTTAATTTTAATTTTCTATGATTCATGTATCATTTCTCAAGTTATATTTTAGTTAGCTATGATCTTTGACATTTTTATATTAAGTTTATGTAATTGCGAGTTGCCGCGAATGTTCATGAGTCATTTATGAGTAGTTACGAGTCACTAAGAGTATTCTCGAGTCACTGAGAGTCATTGAGACTTGTTGGACTCGCAGTCGAAATTTCGTGCAGGGGTAAAATTTTGCTGGACCAGCCCGAGCCACTACGAGTGTCCGCGAGTCACACACGAGTCGCCCGAATCACTACCAGTCACTGATTTTGACCGTGAGTCGTTACACGAGTTCCAAAAAGTGCTGACTCGTGGTAACTCGGGCTCTCACTCGTGAATGTTTAAACTAGGCTTAACCCACTGAACCCCAGCGACGACAACGTGTCGTCGTCAATGTATGTAACGCTAAACCCCAGCGACGACAACGTGTCGTCACAGTTACTCCGGTCCCAATTACTCCGGTCCTATGGCACCTAGAGGGCTCAGATTTGTATGGGAACTGTGTAAGTATACCACGCAACCATGCCGATGGTTGAAAACTCTCAAAATCCAACCATGTGCGCGTGACCGCGCAAAAAACGGTATTTTGGGTGTATTTGCCTTCAATTTTTTACTCTTGTAAAATCGACTTTCGGGGGCTCGGTAGGACCAATTTTTGACCTTTTTTATCGTTCTTTTGTGGTTATTCCTTCATTCCTAACCCATTCGCTATTGTTTCTGGGAAATTTTTTCAAATCCTGCCGGTCCCTGGTGGTACATTTATTTATAACTAGCTGGCGCTCAGTGGGTTAAGAGAGTGTACGAGAGTGAGGTGGAAAGACAAAGAGGGAGAGGTAAACCGAGAGAGAGGTGGAAGGATGGAGTTAAGAAGTATATGCATGAAAGCGGTGCTGGATGGTAGGTGAGGCGTCAACTGACTGGGGTCAGAGGAGCATGGGGGCGATTCATTCGTGGCCACCCCTTCGGGGATCACGGCATCTGGCAATAGATAGATTCGTTATTAATGTGTCTTGCTGTTGGTGCCATTATAGGTTTGTCTCCTGTAAGGAGATAAAGAAAACCTAATATTTAGTAGTGGCCCCGTAATCATTGACGAACATGCCTATTACATAAGGCATCCTCTTCAAACACTAATCCGCCGTAGTTTGAATCTACCGCGCAGAGCATTTAAAATCTGAGGAGCCTTCATCATGAGTGCACGCGACCTCACTCATGGCTTCAGTCATTATGAATTGGGTTCTCACTACGAAAAAACTTCGTGGAAAATAAAAAAAATAAATAAAAAAAAAATAACTATCCAATAAGCTTTCCATCATATCGTGGATGTACTTGTGTGGATCTTTGACCAGACGCTGATTCAGGCGTCATTCTTCCTTCACTGACATATCAAGTAAACCAAAATCCTTAATACATCAACGAATGGGAAGGGGATGGTCGGGAGGGCCCCAGTCGTCAATGATTACGGGGCCACTACTAAATATTAGGTTTTCTTTATCTCCTTACAGGAGTCAAACCTATAATTTATTAGTGGCCCCTCCATCATTGACGAACATGCCTGATTTCTAAGACTGGAGGGGGACATTCGTAATCATATCATAACTCTAGAAAAGCAGATAATCAAACAACCACATAGTATTCTTACTTTGAAAATATATTTAAACATGGCGCAGCCCATATATATACAAAAAAGGGGTTCCAGCAGGTGCGTGCTTCAAAGAAGCCTGCTTGACAAAAAAGGGTAACTCTGGAGATTCTGTGAACAGATCTGTAGTTACAGAGGCACCCCACTCAACGAGTGGTGACAAAAATAACAAGTTATAAGTTTACATGTGCACATAATTATAACCTCATAATATTCGTGGAAATATTTTACCAAATATCTCCACTGTTTAATACTAAATTGCTTTCACAGCTAAAACTACTATAACAACCCTGTTGTTTGTACTAACATTGTACTAGCACAATTTCTCGCCCTGAATAGAACAGAGAATTTTCATATCACATTATCCATAATTTGTATCACAGCTCTTACACTCCGGCGGGGTCTAGGGTGTCCTATGTTACACTGACTGCACCCCCCCCCCCCCCCCCTTTTTTCTTGAAAGTAAACAAAAGTGACTGAAGGGCCACCTAGACCCTCTGCCTTAAAGCTATACATGGTAAGGAAGGTTTGTCTAGAGCAACTGACAAGTATCTAGTCAAAAACGTATGATTAGAAGCCCACAAATGTGTGGACGTAATATCTTCTACTGAAAAGTTCTTCAGGAAATGTAAAGAGGCTGCCCATTTGCGTAAATCGTGGGCCCTACCCACAACGCCGGGATTACTCTCTTTAATGACTTCGACCAAAAGAGAAGCCAATCTCCGTTTCAGTAAGCGTTTACCCGTACTTGCTACCCACAAAGCACCTTGGGGGTTTAGAGGAGCTACCCTCAAATATTTGGTTAGAGCTTGCACTGGACATAGATTATGGTGCACCTTTCCCCGTTTTAACGCCGGCACAGTAAACTCCGAAAACACGTGTGCACTGTGCTCATTCTTGGCTACAAATCCTGGGGAAGGTGCAATGTGAAGACATTCATTAAGTTTACCAAACCTAAGGCAATTAGGTGTGTTGCTCATCGCCGCCAGCTCAGACACTCTGTTCCCGGTGGCCAAAGCCAAAAGGAATACAGCCTTTTTTAAGAGTAATGCAAAATCTGCAGTATTTTGGTACAGACAAGAGTGCAGTAAAGACAATGCTTTGTCCAGAGACCAAGTAGGCATGAGCTGACGGGGAGGTGGGCGGAGCTTAAAACATGCTCTCATAAAACCTGTTTCCTCCTCTACCGGTATGGAGAGACCTGTAAGGTCTAAAAAGGGCACTCTAATCGCAGTTAAGTGATTTTTTAACGTTACCACAGATAAACGTTTCTGCTCAAACAGATAATTCAAATAATTAAAAACTAACGCCACTGAGGGCACAGTTTGTTCTGTATTAATGATCCAAGAAGTAAAGGCTTGCCAATGTGATTGATACTGTCGTTTCGTAGACTGAGTATATTGATTTATTAATTTATTGGTCACATCTCTACCATATGGTGCTAGCCACTTGGCCTCCTGAATGTCCATAATGCAAAAGTCAGCGAGGTCGCTAGGTTGCCAATCGTGTCTTAGTGGAAATACTCGACCGGGAACGACACCGGGTGCGGGCACCACGTCTTTAATTGCTGGTACCATAACTGCGCCGGCCACAGGGGCGCGATTAGCGAGACTAAGCCTCAATAATCTCGTAGTCTGTTCACTACGTGGCACATTAGTGACGCGTCTGACGGCGGAAACAGATAGATAGAGTTCCATCTGTTCCAGTCTGTCACTAGGGCGTCTGGCCACCCTGCCGGCGTTCTCGTCCGGCGGGTGAGGTATAGAGGGAGTTTGTGAGTCTCTTCGGACACAAACAGATCCACTTGTGGATGGTAGAGCTCTGCAATCATTAGGTTGAAAATGGGTTGCTTGAGCTCCCATTCTACTGTCGTGCTCTGTCGCCGGGACAGAGCGTCTGCCCAGACGTTTGCTACGCCTGGAAGATAAGATGCGTGAAGATAAATGTCTAGCCTGTTGGCTAGAGTAAAAATCTCTTCCGACACGTTTAGCAACTTCCGTGATCTCGTTGACCCCTGTTTCTGAATACAGTGAACTGCATTCAGATTGTCCATTCTGAAGGCCACCGACTTGCCCTGTAAAGTAGAGCCGTGAGCCTGAAGGAAATACAAGGGGACTAGTAATTCTTTGACATTGATGTGGGAGATTTCTAAGTGGGACCAAAGCCCCTGACCCTGGTGCCCCTGGTGCCCCTGGTTTGATTGAAAACCCCAACCTATTGTGCCTGACGCATCCGTGTCTACCCATACTGTTGGCGGAGGAGAGGTCCATGACATTACTGAGTGCAACATTTCCCTCTTCGCCCAGACCGCTAGTAAGGTGTAGATTAATTTTGTTATGGGCCATAATTTTCCCGCCGGTAAGAGTGGGAAATATTTGTTGCCCTCCAATATTAAACGTTTTACTTTCAACCGGCCCAACATTACAGTTAGTTGAATCCAGTTGAGAGAGCCGACCAGAGACTCCCAGATCCTCCGTGTCGTAGTCAGACTGTGAAGAAACATGAACAGTTTCCTGCGAAACCTGTTTCGATTGTCCACACACTCAGAGTGAGAGCAGCTGTGTCCCAAACCAGCCCTATCCACTGAACCACTCGTGAGGGAACATGGTTTGACTTTACCAGGTTTACCTTGAACCCTAGAGTTTTGACATGATTTAAAGTTATGTTGACATGTTTGATGCATAATTGCTCTGTCTCTGCCACCACCAGCCAGTCGTCTAGGTACCACAAAATTCTGATTCCTTGCTTTAACAATGGCATCAGGGCTTGCCGGACTAATTTCGTGAATAATCGAGGTGCCAGGTTCAAACCGAATGGCATCCTCTGAAAAACAAAATTTTGATGCCTGATCCGTAAGGCCAGAAACCTTTGAAATCTTTTGTTTACCGATACGTGCCAATAAGCGTCTGTCAGGTCTAGGGAACACATCCAACCTCCCGGCGGAAGTGTTAGCCTGATTTGGTGTACTGTTAACATTCGGAATGACTCGTTGTGAATGTGAAGGTTCAGGTACGATAGGTCTACGACCGGTCTCATCTGAACACTGTCCCTTTTGGGAACCAAAAATAGCTTGGACGTGAATACTGGGTAATTTGGAGGGACCGGGATGATGACATTCTTGGCAATCATTTCCTGGACCAGTGACTCCCCTCTAAAGAAACTAGAGTCGCCGTTGTCGGCTGACGTAAGCGAGGTCGCCGGAGCCACTGCCAAGTGATGCCTTTGCGTGCCACCATCCGTGCCCAAGTGTTTAACGGCCATGCTTGGTGACACGTTCGGAACGACCCAGTTAGCAGACAAGGGTTCGCCGGCTGTACTACCCTCGGATCCGCCGGCCTTGAGACTGGCACCGGGAGTGAGAGAGACTTTAGTTTTTTGATGGTGGTGGAGTTGGTGGTGGTGGACGCTTCGCCGGCTGGCTGGCGTTGGCAGAAGACGGGCCCTGACCTGGCTTATGATAGCCGCATCCTCTCTGACCTGAAAACCTACCCTGTCTATGCCTGTACTGACCTTGAGGGGAGGAGGACTTAGGTGGATAAAAGGGCTTAGATCCCCCCGGCTGAGCCTTAGCGACTGGCTTGGGTTTGGGGAAGTTAAAGGCAGGTTTCTTAGAAGGGGTGGGACTATGTTTAAAGGCCTGAGCCAAATTAAAACCTGTTCGCCACACTTCAGGGGACATTAAAGAGGGAGTGAGCACTGGTGACATGACCACCTGATTCGCAATGCAATCAGGAAGCTTCCGTACCAAGGACATTCTGAGATCTTGTCTCGCTCGTACCGCCTCAAGCAAGGCTGTGCGTATGTCACCCAATGATTGGATGGACGACTTAAGAAGCAGTCGCCGGGACAGTTTAACCGATCTTCTGGCATCCGCGTCTGCGATTGCCTGAGTGGACCGGAGCAATGACTTTGCAACCTGTTGTGACACTATGTATTGAGAGAACAGGCGAAAAGCTTTCCCCCGTAGCCTAAATTCTCGGTCTAGGTGAGTTGGGGTAGGGGCAGTGAAAGGGTCTTTTAGTTCACAAAGATTAATTTTAGGGGCAGCTAAGAAGGCAAACAAAGCTGAAGGGACTCCGCCGGCAGAACACACTGGAACAGTTCTGGAGTGAGAGCTGACAGTGTCTTAATGTCATTAAACCCATCATGCTTAGACCAGTCAGAAAACAATTTTGAAGCTGAGGCAGAGGGTAAAGCAGGTTTAGCATTATAAACAAAATAGTCCTGGTGATAATAACTAGGTATAGCCTTGACATTGACATCCAATGCATTCCCCAAAGTATCCAAGGCCCTTAATTTCTTAGATTTATTGCCTTGGACGACCCATTCCTGCGGCACTGGGAGTTCCCCTGACAAGGTAGGTTGGGCGAGCTCTGGCTTAGTGGGGGTCAAAAGGACCCATGACTCGTCTGGTCCGTAAAGCAAGGGCATAGCTACCTTTCTGAGAGGAGCTTTGTCTAACGGGGGCGGATTGACATCCGTTATAACCCTTACATTCGAAGTGGTCAATGCTGCCGTAGCAGGCCTAGTGACCACCGATGGTGACATAGAGGGAGGGTGAGGGATCTGAGTCAAAGCAATAGAAGTCATCAGAGGCCGTACCGTAGAGCTTGTCGTGGGAGCTCCCAGGTCCACCGTAGGAGTTTCCGGCTGTTGGCCAAAAAATTTAGATAATGCATTAACTAGTAGCCCATCAATTTCCTGTGCTGTGACAAATTTATCTGATGATGTACTCAATGGTGAATCAATAAGATCTTGTGCGGCGTCTAAGCCTGAACCCGACTCTTGCACTTCCATATCTGATATAATTGAAACCTCGTCTTTATCATCCTGTTCCTCATGAGAGGATTCCGCCGAAGCTGGGGTACCATCTTGTTGCCAAGATAAGTCAGGAATAGAGGATGGGATCGCCGCGTCCCGGTGGACGTCAGCCACTGTGTGAATAGTTTGAGCCGGAAGTGGGTGGTCAGACACTAGTCGAGAATAACGCCAAACACCTAGGCCTTGGCCTACACTCCCTTGGGAGTCCGAAACACTCTCAACCACTGAGCTCCCTGAACTCTCCAAATCCAGGGTTAAAATGCTAATAGGTAAATCCTCTTTAGGTACAGGCACTACACTCTGGACCCCTGAGACCGAACACTAGCTCTGTCTGGGGTAGAGGTATGACGAGAAGTACTAGATTCCGGCGAATGTCGGGAGGCCTTTCTATCTTGGGAATCCTTTCTTGAAGATTTATGGCTGCGGTGTGACCGTGAACTACTCGTTGATTTGGAGGATTTATCGCCGTGACCACTGGTGGAACCTTCCGTCTTACTCTTCTTACTCGATGGTGAAGAGGCAAGACTGGGTGGCTGGTGTCTAAGTGGTGACCTAGACCTAGATCTCGCCCGAGACGAGGAGGCTGCTGCCGGGGGTGTAGGCTCACGTTGACGTTTCGAAGTAGCTGGGGCAGGAGATGACACAGAACCCTGTCCAGTCTCCGCCGGCTTACGGATAGTTACTCGAGAGGAACGTTTAGGGGGAGGGTGCTCAATTAGAAGCCTATCCCAAAGTGGGACGTTATCACATTGAAGTGTCTTATGAGCCACAATAGTAGTATAAGCTGCCATTTGTTGCCTAACTTCTCGTAAGGCGACCGCTGCGGTCTTATCATTGTCTTTTAATATTTTTACACTGAGTTGGGAGCAAAAGGAACAGTTGCGCATCACCCACAGACCCCTTGAACGGTCTAGACATTTAACACACTTGATACAAAGAGTGTGCGCAAAAAGAGGGATACCAGCACAGGTTGGAGTAATGCATAAAGCAAAAACTGGGGCAAAGGTAGCCATGACAGAGACTGGTGGGAAAACTACTGCAGGTTCTGTATTGGTCCGCCGGAGCCCAGCCCTGGAAAAAAGAAAATTTCCAGGAATTAATGCTCATAAGGTTAACCCAACATGTTCGCACACAAGTGTTAATAACCCGCCGGGTAACGAGACTTAATGTCACAACGATCACAGCTCGTTACGCGGCGGGGTTCTATAAAGATTTCCGAATATCTAGACATGTCTTTAACCCATCAGACCCGGAAGGGCTCTTGAACGCCCATAAAAAACACACCCGAGCTACCCGGAAGGGCTCTTAAACACCCATGAGCTCAAAGCCTGTAAGCTTGGTGTGCGAGGCGTCGGTCCGACGCATGTAAACAACAGCCGGCTGGACCGACGCCCCGCATCTCCGGCCACAAGAAGGAGTGCGTCGCTTGTTCGTGTGTGCCTGTATGTTATTGTTAAGTATCGAAAAGTAGTGTAAAGGGGCTGTTTTTGCCATAAAGTTATCTCCAATGAAATCATCATCACAACTGAACCAGTTGACTTAGAGAGCTCTACTTAACGCCATTCTACAGGTACGAAACACATCTACGCTTGGGGATGCGCGGGAATGCGGAAGCAGTCAGAATAACAAAGATGCGGTAGCCTAGGCGTAGACGTTTTTCGGCCAAAACCCCCGGATTTCGGGGAATATTTATGTAATGCGTAGCCGGGGCTGGAGGGTTAAGAAAGTTAAGAATACCCTCTGACAAATATAAAAGACCAGTATGGCGTTTATAAACATAGTCTTTCTGGTGGTGACTGTTTCAAGATTCAATTTTGGAAAACAACCCCCCACAAAGACGCCGGCCCCTGAATTATTTTGCAGAATAACACTGGGCAGGCTGATACGAGATCTGACTTCTAACGAATTGTCATATAGATCGCCGTATGTTGAAGGCGGCGATACACTAATCGTATCTCTCAATTATTTGGTTAACTAAATTGAATTGTAAATTCCTTATTTCCTCCTCCCAGGAGCACCCGCCGGGTGTGAAAAACTTATGAAAAAGATGTTAACCCTAATTGAACCTTCGATCGCCGTATGTGTGAAGGCGGCTATACATATAGTATCACTAAATGGACCGGTTAACTAAACTGAATTACCAATTCGTTCATCCCACCCTACCAAGGTGCACCCGCCGGGTGAGATCTGATGTTTAAACGTTAACCCCATAAGTTCCTATCCCCACTTCTTTGTAAAAGATCGCCGGGGAGGAAAGCCCACAACAACAGCTAGGTTTTTCCTTTGGTTTGTAAAACCGGGTAGAAAAACTTCATAACATATGTCCGCATGAACAATGTTAGATGGGTACAGCCATTCCGGCGGGAATCAAAGGGAGCCTGAAACAGGCACCGTCACAGAGACGCAGTCCTGGAGAGCCACAGATACCAACTCGCCGGGGACACAAGCCTGTTTTGAAACCACGCGTGGCCAAAACTCGGCTCTCGGCCGGGGTTTTCATGGTGTAACCGAGAAAAACCCGCCGGAAAGTAACCCACCCCGTCCAGAAACCATCTGAACGCACATAGGACCCGAGAGATAGCCAAAACACAACTAACCTAGGGCCCACAAACATAATCCGTGGAATTAGCCAATACACAACTAATCCAGGAAACATAAATAGTCCGTGGAATTAGCCAATACACAACTAAACCAGGAAACACATGACACAGTAGTACATATTTATAAATAAAGATATAACACTTGTACATGTGGCAAAGCTACGAGCGGCTGGCTAGGCCTAGGCAGACGGCACAAAAACTTTGAAATATAAACAAAAGCACTGGAAATATCACAACAGGAAACACTGCCAACACACCACTGTAGCAATAACTTCCGGCAAAGGGAAGACTGACTCGGGACCCAGAAAAAACTTCACTAAGTGAAGAAAAATACGCTGGGAACGTCAGCAAAACAAACGCTACCTCATCAGAAAGATAGAAGGCAGCCAAAAGCGCGTAATGAAAGCCGCCTGCATCACAAGCTAACTAACTGTGAAAAAGTTCACACGTCCAAAACAGGACCACGAGGGTACATCCGAAATAGATGCCCCAAACACACGACCCAAAATACACTGCACTGCGGGCAACCAGCCCAGGACACTCCTGCTACGCATATCCTAACCTTACTCGATACATCCCGGAGTAAACAAATGAGAAAAAACTCACTAGGGACGCAGCAAATGCAGAACCAGCGGAGCGTGGGGAGCAGAGCTGGGCACCACAAACAAAAAGTCAAGTCAGCAAACACAAATCAGCAAACCCAGAACATAACTTCAGCAAACACAAATGTGCAAACCTTGTGAAATTTCTAGTCCTCAAATGCAAATATGCTAACGCAAACCGTTTTTTATTAATTTTAAATTTAAACTACAGAATCAAGGGTAAATCAATAAATTCAATCTAATGTCAATAAATATATATATTTACTTAAATATAATGTTGCCCAACTTCCATGGACCTCAAGGATATACATACAGGCTTTTAAAGCTTGGAAATTGCTGTAAATTGCCAAAACATTCCAGAATGTCACCCACAGTGAAAGGGTTAATATATATAGCATAGGCCACTTAGTTTGTCCACATGGGCAGTAAAACATTGGGGCAACTTGTTTATGGGGAGAGTGCTTCAGTAATAATCAGTATTCGCAATTCCGCACCATTCAGGAGGAGGTACGCCGGATCACAGAGGTGCAAGGAGGCGATTTATTCGTGGTTCCCCCTTTGGGAATGGCAATAGGCTATATATGCCTAGATAGGTCTACTTTAGATAGATTAAGTAATTTAATAGAAAGTAGCCTAGGCCTATTAATTTTAGTGCTCAGAATAAAGGCCTAGCTTCAGATCAAAATTTAATAACATTTTATTGTAGGCTAAATTTAGTCTAGGCCTATATGATACTTTCAAAATTAACACTTTCTACTTGACACTAATACAATGAGTGTGATTATAGGCCTAGGCCTATACATAGAAGTTAGAACATGCAATATTTAGCCTAGGCCTACATGCTTTGAGGCATTTTGATGGAATTAGTGACTGATTATAGCCTAGACCTAGGCCTAGGCTATAAATTAAAGTTAGAACATGCAATATTTAGCCTACATGCTTTGAGGCATTTTGATGGAATTAGTGATTATAGCCTAGACCTAGGCTATATATATAGAAGTTAGAACATGCAATATTTAGCCTACATGCTTTGAGGCATTTTGATGGAATTAGTGATTGACTGATTATAGCCTAGACCTAGGCTAGCCTATGTATATATAGAAGTTAGAAAATGCAATATTATTTAGCCTACATGCTTTGAGGTATTTTGATAGGATTAGGGTAGCCTAGACCTAGCCTAATAAAATTACTTATATTAGTAATTAGCCTATAGGCCTAGGCTATATTTAGAAGTTATAACATGCAATATTTAGCCTACATGCTTTGAGGCATTTTGATGGGATTAGTGATTATAGACCTAGGCCTAGCCTATATAGAAGTTAGACTTAGCCTAGGCCTACATGCTTTGAGGCATGTTGATGGGATTAGGGTAGCCTAATAACATTAGTTTAGGTTAAAAATTAACGGGCTATCAATCAAATTAACGATAGCCTAACTTTATAATCTTAAATTAGGCTAGATTATAAAGTTATAAAGCCCTTCTCCAGAGACATCTTCTTGGTAATTACAAGCCCATAGAAGGTTTCTACGTGGGGCCAGGGGTGGCTAAGGGGTGGCTTAGGTCCTCGATTTCTGCATGCTCTGCAGCATCACTGTCAGATAATGGTGGTGAACTGCTCCCCATGCTGTTGGCAGCTGCGGTAGGCATGATGGTAGGCTCCATGTTCATTTCAATAGGCCGAAAATATAAACAAAGTTGAAGTGCTAGCAGGTTGGAACTCTTGGACTGCTGTGTGTTGTAGACTTGTAGGTGTTTAGCTCGACGCTTGCTACTAAGTAAGTGAACAAACGTGAAGACTGAAGAGCCGATATATAAGCCTAGATTCCAGAAAACAGGTAGTTGGCTTGGTCACATGACTTTTTTTGGCTGGAGCTGCAGGAGCGGCCCAGGGCTGGCTGGCGGCTGGAATTTTTATTTTGCGGACTCGATGTTTGCAACATGGAGGTACTTTCCAGAGCTTCAAACCCGCAAATAGGCAGCCATTTTGGCGCCAACGCTAATTCGCCAACAAAATTACACTTCCGCCATGGCGGAATTGGCTATTTGCGGAAGTGTTGGCTAAAGTGCCCAGCTCTGGTGGGGAGACACGTCCGGGCGGGGTGAGCGCAGAGCAGAGAAGGAAGAATGACGCCTGAATCAGCGTCTGGTCAAAGATCCACACAAGTACATCCACGATATGATGGAAAGTTTATTGGATAGTTAATTTTTTTTTTTTTTTTTTTTTTTTTTTTTTTTTTTCTTTTTTACGAAGTTTTTTCGTAGTGAGAACCCAATTCATAATGACTGAAGCCATGAGTGAGGTCGCGTGCGCTCATAATGAAGGCTCCTCAGATTTTAAATGCTCTGCGCGGTAGATTCAAACTACGGCGGATTAGTGTTTGAAGAGGATGCCTTATGTAATAGGCATGTTCGTCAATGATGGAGGGGCCACTAATAAATATAACCCTTTAGTTGCAGAACTGTGTTCTTTTTCATTCAGTCAGTCAATAAACCATATACAGTACTGTATTTGTATGTTTCAGCCAAGTACCCCGAGAGTAATGTTGGTAATTCCCCGGACCGTCGGCGGTACCTGGGCATCACCATGTTGACCTTGACACAGAACATACTGCTGGAGCTCCAGGCTCGAGGATCAGCACCACAGACCACACCAGCCAACATCACCCACGGCATCTTCATATGGAGGATAGTTGTCGGATCACCGGCCTATCAGTACGTACAACTTTCTTTCTTGTAGTTTAGCTATCGTTTTACATTTAGGATTTTCATATGGAGGAGTAATGTGGATTCACTGCTTATCAGTATGATGTATTTTGCAGTATGTATGTATTAGTGGTTCATTCGTCTATGATGTATGGCCTGGAAACATGTATGGCTCCTCTTGTTCTTGGGCAAGGAATTTACTGATTCCACTTGTCAGCATTAACAACCAATACTCTTAGGTGATGCTAATAAAAATTCCTAAAGAACGTCATTAGTGTATCGGGCTGTCTATTTGGATTCTTACCTCTTTACTATTTCCTTGTAATAGTTGTAGATTCGGCGATGGCTGGAAATATTAATTAGGAAATTTAATGTAGAGGTATCTTTTGAATAAAACCCTTTGTTTTTTCATATTTATTTACCAAGAAAATAGAGTTCTGATACATTTAATTATAGAGAGTACTAACTCTAACTGTAAGGTTGTTATTGTTGTTGCTGTTCCCCAGGCTGTCTGGCCGAACAGCCCCAAGGTCCCGAGCAAGGCCAAGGCCATAAACGAGCGCCCGCGCAAAACCCTCTCTGCTTACCACTAATAAAGCCCGGGTGACCGAAGCCACTCCAAGGCTAAGGAGGGAGCGGAAACGCCCGGGAAACCAAAGCCCCACCCAAGGTCCTGTGCCCCTCAGCAATTATGAAGGGAAATTGAGGGGCAAAGGGCAAAGGAAAAATGTGACACTTTGACTCCCAATCTCCCAACCTTTAGGTTGGCAGTAGGGAGGTCAATCCACGGAAGAGACGCCGTCACTTGAGATTTAGAAAATATATAAGTAAAAGGAACAGTCAGAGTAAGCTATGGGTATGGCAGAGATCACTCAGCTCTCACTCTGATAGACCAGCCCATCACCACATGACTAGAACCCAATCCTCTCAGCATCAGCTAGGGAAGGCCCTAGAAAGCCACCTTTGGCGGGGGGATAGCTCCCCTATTTCAACTCCTTTCGGGGTTGGGCACCCGCCTGTAAGGTTTGTGAAGATACAGTTTAGGAATAGGTTTTTACACCATACCCGAAAGAGTATTTATGGAGCTCCGATCTTACTCTCAACCATCTTAACAATTTTACCAACACACCTAAACTTCGTTAGATGCTGAAATAGCCTCCCGAAAATAAGCTCCCTGGCCGGGAATTGAACTCGGGACCCTTGGGTTTTGAGGCAGGCACTTTACCAGTTAGACCAATAGAGATATCTCACTTGGCCTGGTTGGCTCAAGTTATTTATTAGTGGCCCCTTCATCATTGACGATATGCCTATTAATATAATAGTCCTCTTTCAATCACCCGCGGTCAGCTTGTTTGAAACACCCGCCGCAGGGGAAAGAGTACTACATCATAAGTGTAACGCTAATTGTCTGATGGAATCGTCTTTATGATTGGGTACTCACTACGAAAAAACTTCGTAAAAAAATAAAAAATAAAAATTAACTTAAATTTTGTTATATTAATTAAGGCTTTCCAACTCGTGGATCTCTTTTGTGGATTCTACCCGAGACGCTGAATCGAGCGTCTCCATTCTTCCTTCCTTCCCCTGCGCTCATACGGTGTGGGCGTGCCTCGCCACTGCTCCGCTTTATTCTTCATTCGCTCAACTCTAGTGAGTCATTTGCTCATTTGTATATATCTGAGTTGTTATAGAATAGGTTTAGACTAGCTAGGACTGGCAGCCCCATTGGTATGCCCACAGGGAAGTGTTAAATTAGGGTACTATGTGTTGGCGCCATATCGGTCCGCTTCGGGCCCGCGCCTCGTGTGTATTTGTTCTTGTTTTTGTGCCTTAGCTTTGCTAATTACTAATTATTTAGGAGGCTTTTATATCCGCGGGACAATGCTTCAGGCCATCTCTATGAGGTATGTAGTTGCATTCTATTGTTTTTTAGCAGACGCTCTGGTTCAAGAGTTGTCACACGTGGTGTGGAACTTTCCAGAGTCCGGGTTTGCTCGCTTTTCCCCTCGGAAGTGGGGTTTTCTACGTGTGCTGCTGCTGTGTCTTCAGAGGTAAGGGTAACAAATTCAATATGATTATTACCATGAGCCTCGTGGCCAGCCTCAGTAGGGGTATTTTTTATTGCTTAATTAATACTGTGTTTTAGTCCCTAAGATGTGACCCTCGTTTTCATGTGGTGTTATTATGCATGTTAACAGGGTGTCAGGAGACGTTCTGACTTATTTGGTGGGGTTTTGGGGGTGGCTGACTTTCTCAGAGAAGTCGGTACAGTACCTCCAAATTTTTTTTTTTTTCTTCTGGCGATCTTTCTGTGTATTGATACCAGATACTCGCCTTGCAGGCGAGAAAGGAAACTTCCAAATAACCCGGCGTGGTGTGGTGTACCACTAGACTCCAGGCGGAAATGCTAATTCCTACGAGAAGTAATCTCGGCCCGGCCGAGTGAGCTCGCCCTAACCGATAGCCTCACGCGGCATGATTTAACTTATAACGCCCGGCGGAAAAGTCCAGTGAGGTAATTAACTATCCCTCAGGTCCTAATAGACGATCCATTAGTTAATTGAATGGTTAATATGGGCCGGTGACACTTTGTCACAGTTAAGCAGTTCGAGAAAACAAAAAAAAACATCAGGTTTTTTTCACATACAAGTACAGCGGAAGGTTAGAGTAGCGGTTGGTCTACAGCTAATTTTCCGGCGTATTTGGGGTGTTTAAGATGTGTGATCCTCTCGGTTTATCCTTATGAGCATTGATTCTTTGAAATTTTATATTTCCAGATCACAGCACATCCGTAGTAGCACAGTCGACAGGGTAAGGGGCCTATCCCGGCGGGTTTTTTTTTTAGCTCCATCATGCCTCTAGTCAATATTTGTGCTACACCTACTTGCTCTCTCATTCCGGTCCTTGCACATAAACTTTGCATACAGTGCGTTAAGTGCCTCGATAGGTCAAGGGTTCTCTTGGTTTCACGGAGGTGTCCCATTTGCTCTGACCTATGCTCTGAATTATTTAGTAAGAGAGATCAATCGAGCCTGGTGGCACTGACAGAAATTAAGAAATTTGTTAACGCCTATGCCAGACGTTGCACATAAGGATTTACTTTGCGATGATGCAGCTCTCTGGGAGCAGCTAGTTTTAAATTCACAAGCTCTTAATTCCTCACCCTCCAAGTCAACTTCAATATCTACAGCTAAGCCCAAACTTCTTTCAAGAGTGTTAGCCTGTAGCAGTGATAGTGACTCAACCGAGGCAACCCCAACGCTCAACCATGGTACCGTCATAATATAAGATATAGTTGTCGGAATAACGTTGATTATTCTATAAGCGAATATTTAGTGAAATATTCGTATACCATCGTGGCTTGTTTGGCTCCGCTATAGTGTTCTATTTATTAGTGGCCCCTCCATCATTGACGAACATGCCTATTACATAAGGCATCCTCTTCAAACACTAATCCGCCGTAGTTTTGAATCTACCGCGCAGAGCATTTAAAAACTGAGGAGCCTTCATCATGAGCGCACGCGACCTCACTCATGGCTTCAGTCATTATGAATTGGGTTCTCACTACGAAAAAAATTCGTAAAAAATAAAAAGAAAAAGAAAATAAGAATAACTATCCAATAAGCTTTCCATCATATCGTGGATGTACTTGTGTGGATCTCTGACCAGACGCTGATTCAGGCGTCATTCCTCCTTCTCTGCTCTGCGTTCAGCCTGCCCGGACGTGCCTCCCCACGCTCCGCTAGTTCCGCATTCGTTGCGTCCCTAGTGAGTTTTTTCTCATTTGTTTACTCCAGGATGTATCGAGTAAGGTTAGGATAGGCGTAGCAGGAGTGTCCTGGGCTGGTTGCCCGCAGTGCAGTGTATTTTGGGTCGAGTGTATGGGGCATCTATTTCGGATGTACCCTCGTGGTCCCGTTGTGGACATGTGAACTTTTTCACAGTTGAGTTAGTTTGTGATGCAGGCGGCTTTCACTACGCGTTAGTTAGTGCTGCCTTTTATCTTTCTGATGAGGTAAGCTTTGTTTCTGACGTTCCCAGCGTATTTTTCTTCACTTGGTGAAGTTTTTTCTGGGTCCCGAGTCAGTCTTCTCTTGGTCGGAAGTATGTGCTACGGTGGTGTGTTGGCGGTGGTTCCTGTTGTGATATTTCCAGTGTTTGTGTATATTTCAACTTTTATTATGCCGTCTACCTAGGCCTAGCCAGCCGCTCGTAGCTTTGCCACATGTACTAGTGTTATTGTTTATTATTTATAAATATGCCCTACTGTGTCATGTGTTTCCGGGTTTTAGTTGTGTATTGGCTAATTCCTCGGACTATAATTGTTTCCTGGTTTAGTTGTGTATTGGCTAATTCCACGGATTATTGAGTGACCTTGGGTTTGTCGTGCGTGGCTCTCCTCGTGTCTTGTTGTTCAGATGGTGTCTGTTCAGGGTGGGTTGCCTTCCGGCGGGGTTTTCTCGGTTTCACCATGAAAATCCCGGCCGCGAGCCGTGTTGGGCCACACGTGGTTGTTAACACTGGCTTGTTTCCCCGGCGTTGGGGTGTCTGTGGCTCTCCAGGACTGCGTCTCTGTAGGTGCCTGGTTTCAGGCCTCCTTTGATTCCCGGAGGGATGGCTGTTCCCATCTATAAAACGTTGTTCATGCGGACATACGTTATGTAGTTTTTCTACCCGGTTTTACAAAAAACCACATGAAAAACCTAGCTGTTGTTTTAGGCTTTCCTCCCCGGCGATCTTTTACAAAGAAGTGGGGACAGGAACTTATGGGGTTAACGTTTGGACATCTCACCCGGCGGGTGCACCTGGGTAGGGTGGGATGAACGACATGTCTTTCAGTTAGTTAACCAATCCATTTTAAGTGATACTATGTGTATCGCCGCCTTTACTCTTACGGCGATTGAAGGTTCAAATTAGGTTATATATCGATTCTTGTCACCCGGCGGGTGCTCCTAGGTGGAGGAACTAAGGAATTTACAAAATTCGATTTCGATTTAACCACTTAATTTAGTGATACAATTAGATATCGCCGCCTTCAAACTTACGGCGATCTTTTGTGACAATTTGTTAGACATCAGATCTCGTATCATCCTGCCCTGTGCTATTCTACTAAAATATTTCAAGGGCCGGCGTCTTTATGGGGGGTTGCTTTGTTACAAAATTGAATCTTGAGACAGTCACCACCACCAAGAGACTATAAGCGCCATGCTGGACCGTTATATTATATCAGAGGGTATTCTTCACTTTCTTTAACAAAAGATTTGTTTAGATTTTCTGAACCCCGCCGCGTAACGAGCTGTGTTCTTTGTGTCATTACATCTCGTTACCCGGCGGGTTATTAACACTTGTGTGCGAACATGTTGGGTTAACCTTATGAGCATTAATTCCTGGAAATTTTCTTTTTTTCCAGAGCTGAGCTCCGGCGGACCAATACAGACCCGGCGGTAGTTTTCTCCCACCAGTCTCTGTCATGGCTACCGTGGCCCCAGTTTTTGCTTTGTGCACTACCCCTGCTTGTGCTGGTATCCCTATTTTTGCGCATACCCGTTGCATAAGGTGTGTTAAATGTCTAGACCGTTCAAGGGGTCTCTGGGTTATGCGTAATTGTTCTTTTTGCTCCCAATTAGCTATAAAGGTCCTTTGTGATAATGATAAGACCGCGGCGGTAGCGTTGAGAGAGGTTAGGCAACAGATGTCAGCCTACACTACCATTGTTGCGCATAAATCACTTCAATGTGACAACGTCCCACTTTGGGATAGATTGCTCTCCGAAAACCCTCCCCCTAAACGTTCCTCTAGAGTCACGAGTATTAAGCCGGCGGAGACTGGTCAGGGTTCTGTATCTTCTGCTGCTACACCTAAACGCCCAAGAGAGCCTACACCCCCGGTATCCGCCTCCTCGTCTCGGGCGAGATCCCGGTCTAGGTCTCCTCTTAGACACCAGTCATCTAGTCGTGCCTCTTCACCGGCGAGTAAGAAGAGTAGGACGGAAGGTTCCACCAGTGGTCACGGCGAGGATTCCTCCAGATCTAAGAATAGTTCGCGGTCACACCGTAGCCATAAATCCTCTAAAAAGGATTCACATAAACGGAAGTCCTCTCGACATTCACCAACTTCTAGTGCATCTCATCGTACCTCTACCCCAGACAGAGTTTGTGTTAAGGCCCAAGAGTCCAGTGCAGCGCCTGTCCCTAAAGAGGATTTGCCACTTAATATTTTAACCCTGGAATTGGAAAGTTCAGGGGGTTCAGTAATTGAGAATGTTTCAGACTCTCAAGAGAGTGTAGGCCAGGGCCTCGGTGTTTGGCGGTTTGCTCAACCAGGGTCTGACCACCCACGTCCGACTCAAACGAGTCACACAGTAGCCGATGTCCACAGGGACGCGGCGATCCCATCCTCTATCCCAGACTTATCTTGGCAACAAGGTACCCCTGCCTCGGCGGGGTCTTCTCAGGAGGATCAGGAGGAGAAAGACGAAGTTTCTATAATTTCGGAGATGGAAGGACAAGGGTCAGGCTCAGGCTTGGACGCCGCACAGGATACTAATGATTCACCTGTAAGTTCTTCATCAAACCAGTTTGTTACGGCACAAGAAATTAATGGGCTGCTTACTCATGCTTTATCTAAATTTTTTGGCCAACAACAGGAAAACCCCACAATGGACTTGGGGGCTCCCAAGACAAGTTCTACGGTACGGCCTCTGATGACTTCGATTGATTTATCTAAGATCCCTAACCCTTCCACTCTGTTAACCTCAGGGATCACTAGGCCTGCTACGGCGGCATTGACAACTTCAAATGTCAGGGTCATAACGGATGTCAATCCACCCCCTCTAGACAAAGCGCCTCTTAGAAAGGTAGCTATGCCCTTACTTTATGGGCCAGACAAGTCATGGGTTCTTTTGAACTCCTCTAAACCAGAGCTTGCCCAACCTACTTTGTCAGGGGAACTCCCGGTACCGCGTGAGTGGGTCATCCAGGGCAATAAGTCAAAGAAATTAAGGGCCGTGGATACTTTGGGTAATGTTCTGGACGTAAACATCAAGGCTATACCTAGTTATTATCACCAAGATTATTTTGTGTATGCTTCTAAGCCTGCTTTTACCCCCTGCCTCAGCTTCAAAACTATTTTCAGACTGGTCTAAGCTGGATGGGTTTAATGATATTAAGACTCTGTCAGCTCTCACTCCTGAACTAGATTTACAGACCGTCACAGACGACGCAGCTAATCCAGTTTTGAAGGTGGGACAGTTGGGACCAGGACCTTGGGTAGATTGGGAGGTAGAGGCTCAAAACTTTGCAACCACTTTCACTTCTAAATCTTCCCACCAGATACCTCAGGATACTCATTCATGGTTCTCCATGCCGGTGGGTTCTGCCGGCGGAGTCCCGTCAGCTTTGTTTTCATTTCTAGCTGCCCCTAAGATTAATCTTTGTGAGCTGAAGGACCCGTTCACTACCCCTACCCCTACTCACCTAGACAGAGAATTTAGGCTACGGGGAAAAGCTTTTCGCCTGTTCTCGCAGTACATAGTATCTCAGCAGGTGGCTAAGTCTTTACTACGGTCCACTCAGGCAATCGCAGATGCGGATGCTCGAAGATCGGTTGAGTTATCCCGGCGACTGATTCTTCAGTCGTCAATCCAATCCTTGGGTGACATACGTACCGCCTTGCTTGAGGCGGTACGAGCACGACAAGATCTTAGGATGTCGTTAGTTCGCAAGCTACCTGATCGCATTGCTAATCAGGTGGTTATGTCACCAGTGCTTACTCCCTCTTTAATGACCCCTGAAGTGTGGCGAACAGTGTTCAATATGGCACAGGCCGTTAAGCACAGTCCCACCCCTTCTAAGAAACCTGCATTTAACTTCCCCAAACCCAGGCCTACTACTAAAGCTCAGCCAGGGGGATCTAAACCTTTTCTTCCGCCTAAGTCCTCCCACTCCCCCCAGGGTCAGTACAGGCATAGACAGAGTAGGTTTTCAGGTCAGAGAGGACGCGGCCAAAATAATTTTTGGTTCCCAAAAGGGACAGTGTTCAGATGAGGCCGGTCGTAGACCTGTCTTATCTGAATCTTCACATTCACAACGAATCTTTCAGAATGTTAACAGTACACCAAATCAGGCTAACACTTCCGCCGGGAGGTTGGATGTGTTCACTAGACCTGACAGACGCCTATTGGCACGTATCGGTCAACAAAAGATTTCAAAGGTTTTTTGGCCTTACGGATCAGGCACCAAAATTTTGTTTTTCAGAGGATGCCGTTCGGCTTGAACCTGGCACCTCGATTATTCACAAAACTAGTCCGGCAAGCCCTGATGCCATTGTTAAAACAGAGTGTTGTGGTATCTGGACGACTGGCTGGTGGTGGCAGAGACACAACAATTATGCATAAAACATGTCAATATCATTTTAAATCATGTCAAAACTCTAGGCTTCAAGGTAAATCTGGTAAAGTCAAACCTTGTTCCCTCACGAGTAATTCAGTGGATAGGGCTGGTCTGGGACACCGCCGCTCTCACTCTGAGTCAGAGTGTGGACAATCGCAACAGGTTTCGCAGGAAACTGTTCAGGTTTCTTCACAGTCTGACTACGACGCGAAGGGTCTGGGAGTCTCTGGTCGGCTCTCTCAATTGGATTCAACTAACTGTCAAGTTGGGCCGGTTGAAAGTAAAACGATTAATATTGGAAGGCAACAAATATTTCCCGCTCTTACCGGCGGGAAAATTATGGCCCATCCCGAAATTAATCCACACCTTACTAGCGGTCTGGGCGAAGAGGGAAACATTGCACTCAATAATGTCATGGACCTCTCCTCCACCAACGGTATGGGTAGACACGGATGCGTCAGGATCAATAGGGTGGGGATTTCAGTCAAATCAGGGGCACCAGGGTCAGGGGCTTTGGTCCCACTTAGAAATCTCTCACATCAATGTAAAAGAATTACTAGTCCCCTTGTATTTCCTTCAGGCTCACGGCCCGGCGTTACGGGGCAAGTCGGTGGCCTTCAGAATGGACAATCTGAATGCAGTCCACTGTATTCAGAAACAAGGGTCAACGAGGTCAAGGAAGTTGCTAAACGTGCCGGAAGAGATTTTTGCTCTAGCCAACAGTCTAGATATTTATCTTCACGCATCTTATCTCCCAGGCGTAGCGAACGTCTGGGCAGACGCTCTGTCCCGGAGACAGAGCACGACAGTAGAATGGGAGCTCAAGCAACCCATTTTCAACCTAATGATTGCAGAGCTCTCCCATCCACAAGTGGATCTTTTTGCGTCCGAGGAGACTCACAGAGAGGGTGGAACAGAGGGAGAGAGAGGGGGGAGGAGAATAGAATTAGTGGGGGAGGTGGAACTGGGTCAGGGAAGGGATGGAGGAGGAGGAGGTGAACCTGGTAGGAGGCAGAGAGGGAAGGTGGAGGTGATTCAAATATACTGTGCTACTACACTAATATAGATGGAATAAACAGTAAAAAGGTAGAGTTAGATAATATATTAAGAAAAGATCAACCACAGATAGTCTGTTTGACAGAGACAAAGCTGAACCAGGACTTTGACAGCAACATAGTGTTTAGTGAAGGATATAATATATGGAGAAATGATAGAAAGGGTAAAAGGGGAGGTGGAGTGGCAGTATTAGTTAAGAACCCTATGACAGCAAAGCACGTGGAAATAATGACAAATTGGCAGTTGAACTCAATGATATAGAAGGAAAAAAGCTAGACATAGCAGTAGCTTACATGCCACCAAGACCAGAGCCTGGGGGGAGGTGGAGTTTGAGGAGATGGTAGAGGATATTATTCAGTCCGTTGAGAAGATTGCTTTTAAGGAAGAATCGATGATCTTGGTAGGAGATTCAACTGTAGTGATTTGATTGGGAATCGGAAGATGCAGGGCCAAATCAGAGATCTTGGGGAAGTCGGCTAGTGGAGTTGGTTACGGAAAATGTACTTACACAACATGTGAAGGAAAATACAAGAATGAGGGGTAATAACGAACCTTCTAAACTCGATCTGATTTTTACAAAAGATCCTCACGAAATTAGTGATATAAACTATCTATGTCCTGTAGGTAAAAGTGATCACCTATTACTAAAATGGAAGTTGACCTCGAGTAATGCCAATAGATTAGACAATAGCTACATAAATGACAGATTAAATTATAGTAAAGCTGATTATTTATTAGTGGCCCCTCCATCATTGACGAACATGCCTATTACATAAGGCATCCTCTTCAAACACTAATCCGCCGTAGTTTGAATCTACCGCGCAGAGCATTTAAAAACTGAGGAGCCTTCATCATGAGCGCACGCGACCTCACTCATGGCTTCAGTCATTATGAATTGGGTTCTCACTACGAAAAAACTTCGTAAAAAATAAAAACAAAAAGAAAATAAGAATAACTATCCAATAAGCTTTCCATCATATCGTGGATGTACTTGTGTGGATTTCTGACCAGACGCTGAATCAGGCGTCATTCCTCCTTCTTTGCTCTGCGCTCAGCCTGCCCGGACGTACCTTTCAGGCTCCGCTGGTTCCGCATTCGTTGCGTCCCTAGTGAGTTTTTTCTCATTTGTTTACTCTAGGATGTATCGAGTAAGGTTAGGATAGGCGTAGCAGGAGTGTCCTGGGCTGGTTGCCCGCAGTGCAGTGTATTTTGGGTCGTATGTATGGGGCATCTATTTCGGATGTACCCTCGTGGTCCTGTTGTGGACACGTGAACTTTTCACAGTTGTGTTAGTTGGTGATGCAGGCGGCTTTCATTACGCGTTAATTATTGCTGCCTTTTATCCTTCTGATGAGGTAAGCTGTGTGTTTGCTGACGTTCCCAGCGTATTTTTCTTCACTTAGTGAAGTTTTTTCTGGGTCCGTGTCAGGCTTCCCGGGGTGGGAAGTTATCGCTTCGGTGGTGTGTTGGCGGTGGTTCCTGTTGTGATATTCCAGTGTGTGTTTATATTTCAACTATTTTCATGCCGTCTACCTAGGCCTAGCCAGCCGCTCGTAGCTTTGCCACATGTCTAGTGTTATTATTTATTTTATAAATATGCCCTACTGTGTCATGTGTATCCGGGTTTTAGTTGTGTATTGGCTAATTCCTCGGACTATATTTGTTTCCTGGTTTAGTTGTGTATTGGCTAATTCCACGGATTATGTTGTGACCTTGGTTAGTCGTGCGTGTCTCTCCTCGTGTCGTATTGTTCAGATGGTGTCTGTTCAGGGTGGGGTTTGCCTTCCGGCGGGTTTTTTCTCGGTTTCACCATGAAAAATCCTGACCGATGAGCAGTGTTGGGCCACACGTGGTTTTTAACTCTGGCTGGTTCCCCGGCGTGGGGAGGTGTCTGTGGCTCTCCAGGACTGCGTCTCTGTGGGTGCCTGGTTTCAGGCCTCCTTTAAAATTCCCGGCGGGATGGCTGTACCCATCCTTACATATATATTTAGATATATATAAGAAACGACGTTCTTGAGAACACTCGTTTTTTATAGGTTTTTCTACCTGGTTTACGACAACCACATGGAAAACCTAGCTGTTGTTTTGGCGTTCCTCCCCGGCGATCTTTTACAAAGAAGTGGGGTCAGGAACTTGTGGGGTTAACTTTTAGACTTCTCACCCGGCGGGTGCACCTGAGCAGGGTGGGATAAAACGACTTAGGTCTCTTATAGTTAACCAATCCATTTGAGTGATACTCTGGTGTATCGCTGCCTTTACTCTTACGGCAATTGAAGGATCAGTGAGGTTTAACCAAATCGATTCCCACACCCGGCGGGTGCCCCTAAGTGGAGGAACTAAGGAATTTATAAACAAATTCAATTTCGATTAACCTTAATTGGGTGATACTTTCAGTATCGCCGCCTTCTATTTTTCCGACGATCGTTTGGGACAATTCGTTAAAAAATCAGATCTCGTATATTCCTGCCCTGGGCTATTCTACTAAAATATTTCAAGGGCCGGCGTCTTTATGAGGGGGGCTTTGTTACAAAATTGAATCTTGAGACAGTCACCACCTCCTACAGACTATAAGTGCCATACTGGACCTTTATATCAGAGGGTATTCTTCATGTTCTTTAGCTAAGAAGATTTGTTTAGCCTCTTTACACCCAGCCGCGTAGCGAGATGTGTTAGCTGTGTCTTTGCATCCCGTTACCCGGCGGGTTATTAACACTTGTATGCGAACACTTGGGTTAACCTTATGAGCATTAATTCCTGGAAATTTTTCTTTATTTTCCCAGAGCTGAGCTCCGGCGGACCAATACAGACCCGGCGGTAGTTTCCTCACACCAGTCTCTGTCATGGCTAATGTGGCCCCAGTTTTTGCCCTGTGCATTACCCCTACTTGCGCGGGTATCCCAATTTTTGCGCATACCCTTTGCATAAGGTGTGTTAGATGTCTAGACCGTTCAAGGGGTCTCTGGGTTACACTTAATTGTTCATTTTGCTCCCAATTAGCCAATAAAGTCCTGTGTGACAATGACAAGACCGCGGCGGTAGCGTTGAGAGAGGTCAGACAACAAATGTCGGCCTATACTACCATTGTCGCACATAAGTCACTTCAATGTGACAACGTCCCACTTTGGGATAAGTTGCTGTCAGAGCACCCTCCCCCTAAACGTACCTCTAGAGTAACGGGTTTTAAGCCGACAGAGACTAGCCAGGGTTCTGTATCGTCTGTGGATACGTTTAAACGCCCGAGAGAGCCTACTCCCCCGGCAGCCACCTCCTCGTCGCAGGCGAGATCGAGGTCAAGGTCACCCCTCAGACAGCGGTCTTCAAGTCGGGCCTCTTCCCCGGCTAGTAAGAAGTGTAAGACTGAAGCTTCCCCCAGTGGCCATGGTGGTGATTCTTCCAAACCTAGGTCTAGTTCGCGGTCACACCGTAGCCACAAATCCTCCAAAAAGGATTCCCATAAGAAGTCCTCTCGACATTCTACTAAGTCTAGTGCATCTCATCGTACCTCTACACCTGAAAATGTTTCTGTTACAGCCTCAGAGTATAGTGAAGCGCCTGTCCCTAAACAAGATTTACCTATTGATATTTTAACCCTAGAAACGGAAAGTTCAGGAAATTCAATAATTGAGAATGTTTCAGACTCTCAAGAGAGCGTAGGCCAGAGCCTCGGTGTTTGGCGGTTTGCTCAGCCAGGGTCTGACCATCCACGTCCGACTCATACGAGTCACACAGTAGCCGATGTCCACAGGGACGCGGCGACCCCATCCTCTATCCCTGATTTATCTTGGAAACAAGGTGCCCCTGCCTCGGCGGGGTCTTCTCAGGAGGATCGGGAGGAACAAGATGAAGTGTCATTAATTTCAGATAGGGAGGGACAAGGGTCAGGCTCAGGCCTGGACGCCGCCCATGATAATACTGATTCACCTGAAAGTTCTGCATCTAACCAGTTTGTTACAGCACAAGAAATTGATGGGTTACTTACTCATGCTCTATCAAAATTCTTTAATCAACAACGAGAAAACCCCACAATGGACTTGGGGGCTCCCTTGACAAGTTCTGCGGTACGGCCTCTGATAACGTCAATCGATTTATCTAAGATTCCTAACCCTCCTACTCTGTCACCGGCAGGGAGCTCTAAGCCAGCTACGGCGGCATTCACTACGTCAAATGTCAGGGTCATTACGGATGTTAATCCACCCCCTCTAGACAAAGCGCCTCTTAGAAAGGTAGCTATGCCCCTGCTTTATGGGCCAGACGAGTCATGGGTCCCTTTGAACCCCTCTAAGCCAGAGCTTGCCCAGCCTACCTTGTCAGGGGAACTCCCGGTACCACGTGAGTGGTTTATCCAGGGAAATAAGTCTAAGAAATTAAGGGCATTGGATGCCTTGGGTAATGTTTTGGACGTAAATATCAAGGCTATACCTAGTTATTATCATCAGGATTATTTTGTTTATGCATCTAAGCCTGCTTTACCCCCTGCCTCAGCTTCAAAACTTTTTTCAGACTGGTCTAAGCTGGATGGGTTTAATGATATTAAGGCTCTGTCGGCTCTTACTCCTGAACTAGATTTACAGACCGTCACAGACGAGACAGCTAATCCAGTGTTGAAGGTGGGACAGTTGGGACCAGGACCTTGGGTGGATTGGGAGGTAGAGGCTCAAAACTTTGCAACCACTTTCACTTCTAAATCTTCCCACCAGATCCCTCAGGATACACATTCATGGTTCTCCATGCCGGTAGGTTCTGCCGGCGGAGTTCCGTCAGCTTTATTTTCCTTTTTAGCTGCCCCCAAGATTAATCTTTGTGAACTAAAGGAACCATTCACTACCCCTACCCCTTCTCACCTAGACAGAGAATTTAGGCTAAGGGGAAAAGCTTTCCGCCTGTTTTCACAGTACATAGTTTCTCAACAGGTGGCTAAGTCTTTACTCAGGTCTACTCAGGCAATCGCAGACGCGGATGCTCGAAGATCAGTTGAGTTATCCCGGCGTCTGATTCTTCAGTCGTCGATTCAATCCTTAGGTGACATACGCACAGCCTTACTTGAGGCGGTGCGAGCACGACAGGATCTTAGGATGTCATTAGTTCGCAAGCTGCCTGATCGCATTGCTAACCAGGTGGTAATGTCCCCAGTACTTACACCTTCTTTAATGTCCCCTGATGTATGGCGAACAGTGTTTAACATGGCACAGGCCATGAAGCACAGTCCCGCACAGGCTCAATCAGGCTAACACTTCCGCCGGGTGGCTGGATGTGTTCCCTAGACCTGACAGACGCCTATTGGCACGTGTCGGTCAACAAAAGATTTCAAAGGTTTCTGGCCTTGAGGATCAGGCACCAAAATTTTGTTTTTCAGAGGATGCCGTTCGGTTTGAACCTAGCACCTCGATTATTCACGAAACTAGTCCGGCAAGCCCTGATGCCGTTGTTAAAACAGGGAATCAGAGTGTTGTGGTATCTAGACGACTGGCTGGTGGTGGCAGCGACACAACAATTATGCATAAAACATGTCAATATAATTTTAAATCATGTCAAAACTCTAGGCTTCAAGGTAAATCTGGTAAAGTCAAACCTTGTTCCCTCAAGAGTAATTCAGTGGATAGGGCTGGTCTGGGACACCGCCGCTCTCACTCTGAGTCAGAGTGTGGACAATCGCAACAGGTTTCGCAGGAAACTGTTCAGGTTTCTTCACAGTCTGACTACGACACGAAGAGTCTGGGAGTCTCTGGTCGGCTCTCTCAACTGGATTCAGCTAACTGTCAAGTTGGGCCGGTTGAAAGTAAAACGATTAATATTGGAAGGCAACAAATATTTCCCACTCTTACCGGCGGGAAAATTATGGCCCATACCAAAATTAATCCACACCTTACTAGCGGTCTGGGCGAAGAGGGAAACATTGCACTCAATCATGTCATGGACCTCTCCTCCTCCAACGGTATGGGTAGACACGGATGCGTCAGGCACCATAGGGTGGGGATTTCAGTCAAATCAGGGGCACCAGGGTCAGGGACTTTGGTCCCACTTAGAAATCTCTCACATAAATGTCAAAGAGTTACTAGTCCCCTTGTATTTCCTTCAGGCTCACGGCCCGGCGTTACGGGGCAAGTCAGTGGCCTTCAGAATGGACAATCTGAATGCAGTTCACTGTATTCAGAAACAAGGGTCAACGAGGTCAAGGAAGTTGCTACTCGTGTCGGAAGAGATTTTTGTTCTAGCCACCAGTCTAGATATTTATCTTCACGCATCTTATCTCCCAGGCGTAGCGAACGTCTGGGCAGACGCTCTGTCCCGGAGACAGAGCACGACAGTAGAATGGGAGCTCAAGCAACCCATTTTCGACCTAATGATTGCGGAGCTCTCCCATCCACAAGTGGATCTTTTTGCGTCCGAGGAGACTCACAAGCTCCCTCTATACCTCACCCGCCGGGCGATAACGCCGGCAGGGGGCCAGACGCCCTAGTGACAGACTGGAACAGATGGAGCTCCATCTATCTGTTTCCGCCGCCAGATGCGTCACTAATGTGCCACGTAGTGAACAAACTACGAGTTTATCGAGGCTTAGTCTCGCTAATCGCGCCCCTGTGGCCGGCGCAGGTGTGGTACCAGCAGTTAATAATGTGGTGCCCGGACCCGGTATCGCTCCCGGTCGGGTACTTCCACTTAGACACGATTGGCAACCTAGAGACCTCGCTGACTTTTGCATTATGGACATTCAGGAGGCCAAGTGGCTAGCACCATACGGTAGGGATGTGACCAATAAATTGCTCAATCAATATACTCAGTCTACTAAGCGACAATATCAATCTCATTGGAAAGCTTTTACTTCTTGGATTGTTAGAACGGAACAAACTGTACCCTCAGTGGCATTGGTTTTTAATTACTTGAACTATCTGTTTGAGCAGAAACGTTTATCTGTGGTTACTTTGAAGAATCACTTAACTGCGATTAGAGTGCCCTTTTTCGACCTTACAGGTCTATCCATACCGGTGGCGGAGGAAACAGGATTTATGAGAGCGTGTTTTAAACTCCGCCCACCTCCCCGTCAGCTCATGCCTACTTGGTCTCTGGACAAAGCTTTGTCTTTACTTCATTCTCGTCTGTATCAAAATACTGCAGACTTTGCTTTAATCTTAAAGAAGGCAGTTTTCCTTTTGGCTTTGGCCACCGGAAACAGAGTGTCTGAGCTGGCGGCGATGAGCAACACACCTAATTGTCTTAGGTTTGGTAGACTTAATGATTCAATTTCCATTGCACCCTCCCCGGCGTTTGTAGCCAAGAATGAGCATAGTGCACACGTGTTTTCTGAGTTCACGGTGCCGGCGTTAAAAAGGGGAAAGGTGCATCATAATTTATGTCCAGTGCAAGCTCTAACCAAATATTTGAGAATAGCTCCTCATAACCCCCAAGGTGCTTTATGGGTAGCGAGTACGGGTAAACGCTTACTTAAACGGCGATTAGCCTCTCTTCTGGTAGAAGTCATTAAAGAGAGTAATCCCGGCGTTGTGGGTAGGGCCCACGATTTACGCAAGTGGGCGGCCTCTTTACGTTTCCTGAAAAACTTTTCAGTTGAAGATATTGCGTCCACACAGTTGTGGGCGTCTAATCATACGTTTCTCTCTAGATACTTGTCAGTTGCTCTAGACAAACCTTCCTTACCATGTATAGCTTTAAGGCAGAGGGTCTAGGTGGCCCTGCAGTCACTTATGTTTATTTTCAAGGAAGGGGGGGGGGGTGCAGTCAGTTGACATAGGACACCCTAGACCCCGCCGGAGTATGAGAGCTGTGATACAATTTAAGGTTAAAATGTGATATGAAAATTTCTCTGCGAGAATTTGTGCTAGTACAAAGTTTAGTACAAAACAACGGTGTTGTTATAGTAGTTTTAGCTGCGAAAGCAAGGTAACATTAGTTCAATGGAGTTCATTAGCAATTGATCTCCACATGTATTTTGGGGTTTATGATGTGCACATATAAACTTATAACTTATTATTTTTGTCACCACTCGTTGAGTGGGGTGCCTTTTGTAACTACAGATCTGTGTTCAGAATCTTCAGGGTTACCTATTTTTGTCGGGCAGGCTTCTTTGAAGCACGCACCTGCCTGAACCCCTTTTTCTTGTATATTTCCGGCCTACGCCGTATTAAATACATTTTTCAAAAGTAAGAATACTATGTGGTTGTTTTTATTATCTGCTTTTCTAGAGTTATGATATGATTATGAATGTCCCCCTCCAGTCTTAGATATCAGGCATGTTCGTCAATGATGGAGGGGCCACTAATAAATTATAGGTTTGACTCCTGTAAGGAGATAAAGAAAACCTAATATTTAGTAGTGGCCCCGTAATCATTGACGACTGGGGCCCTCCCGACCGTCCCCTTCCCATTCGTTGATGTATTAAGGATTTTGGTTTACTTGATATGTCAGTGAAGGAGGAATGACGCCTGATTCAGCGTCTGGTCAGAAATCCACACAAGTACATCCACGATATGATGGAAAGCTTATTGGATAGTTATTCTTATTTTCTTTTTGTTTTTATTTTTTACGAAGTTTTTTCGTAGTGAGAACCCAATTCATAATGACTGAAGCCATGAGTGAGGTCGCGTGCGCTCATGATGAAGGCTCCTCAGTTTTTAAATGCTCTGCGCGGTAGATTCAAACTACGGCGGATTAGTGTTTGAAGAGGATGCCTTATGTAATAGGCATGTTCGTCAATGATTACGGGGCCACTACTAAATATTAGGTTTTCTTTATCTCCTTACAGGAGTCAAACCTATAATGTATCCTTGAAAAGATATTTAGAGGGAGTAGATTGGGATCTTATTTTGAAGGAACGGGACGTACAAGGTAAATATAGTAGATTCCTCGAAATTTATAGAGTAGGAACCAATATGTTTGTCCCAAGATATAAAACTGGGAATTTTACTAAGAAAGATTGGTTTAATTTGAAATGCAAAAGAGCTTTGGGTAGGCGTGATGCAGCTTGGGCTAGATTAAGAAGAAGGAACACTGAAAGTAATCGGAATAAATATAAACAGGAGAGGAATAGATATGTTAACATAATTAGGCAAGTTAAAATGAACTATGAGAAGAACATAGTAAATAAATGTGAAAGTGACCCTAGATTATTTTATAAATATATTAACAGTAAGTTGAAGGTAAAGAAACAAATTACTAAATTAAGAGTTGATGCTAGGACGTATGAAAATGTATCGGACATGTGTGAGGTAATGAATAACAAATTGGGGTCAGTTTTTACTAGAGAGGAAGGTTTTGACGAACCACAGGCGGGAGTACTGGAGAGTGGTCTTAGTAAGATTGAAATAACTAGAGATGAGCTGTTATCTGCGATGAGAGGACTTGAAGTAAGGAAAGCTATGGGACCGGATGAAGTGTCTGCCTGGGTTTTAAAGGAGTGTGCAGAGCAATTAGTGGAGCCAGTGAGGGACATAATTCAAGCTTCCTTAGATAAAGGACAGGTTCCTGTTGAATGGAAAAGAGCTAATATCATTCCGATATACAAGAATGGAAACCCTGAGGACCCTCTAAACTATAGACCAGTTTCACTTACTAGTATTGTATGCAAGATTTGTGAAAAGCTAATTAGGAAGAGATGGATGAAAATGTTGGAGAGAAAGAAAATAATAACCCCAAAGCAATTTGGATTCAGAGAAGGGACATCTTGTGTTACCAGTTTGCTATGTTATTACAGTAGGGTGATAGATGTACTCCAAGAAAGAGGCGGATGGGTGGACTGCGTCTACTTAAACCTTTCCAAAGCATTCGATAAGGTACCACATAAGAGATTGTTATCTAAGCTTGAGACGCTAGGATGTGTCAGGGGGAGTTTGCTGAAATGGATGGAGCTATTTAACAGATAGGGAAATGAGGACCAACATTAGAGGAACTTACTCATCGTGGCGGAAAGTTGAGAGTGGTGTGCCGCAGGGATCTGTGTTGGCACCTCTCATGTTCCTTATGTACGTGAATGACCTGCCGATAGGCATAAACTCTTACATGTCAATGTTTGCAGATGACGTAAAAATTATGAGACAAATAACAAATAAAAGTAGTTGTGAGGAGCTGCAAGGGGATTTAGATAAAATATACGAATGGAGCACCAAGTGGAAAATGAAATTTAATATAAGTAAATGTCATGTGTTAAATATGGGAAGAAGTGTGAATAGACCAAATTGGGAGTACAGGATGGGAGATAATAAAATTAGCAAGGCCGAAAAAGAAAAAGATTTAGGGTTGATTATACAAGATAATTTGTCGCCAGAGAAACATATTAACAAGCTCTTTAGCGGAATGTATGCAATGGCCGGGAATATGAAAGTTGCTCTGAACTATTTGGATGAGACCATGGTAGCGAAAATTATGAAGAGTATGATTAGACCAAGATTGGAGTATGCAGCAGTGGTGTGGTGTGGTGGTGTGGTGTGGTGTGGTGTGGTGTGGTGTGGTGTGGTGGTGGTGTGGTGCAGCAGTGGTGTGGTGTATCTAAAGAAGCATATTCACAAGTTAGAAAGAATCCAGAGAGCAGTCACTAGATTGGTTCCAAGTCTCAGAGAACTGCCATATGAAGGGAGGCTAGACAAATTAAATCTACCGAGTCTAAAAGAGAGGAGAGAGAGGGGAGACATGATAATGATGTACAAATGTACCCGGGGGCTGGAGAGGCTGGATAGGGAGGATATATTAATTATGGATACAGGAATAACTAGAGGCCACAGCTACAAAGTAAAAAGACCTACCTGCAAGAACGATATCAGGAAGTTTAGCTTCCCCTATAGATGTATTGACAAATGGAATGGGCTGGAGGAGGAGGTGGTAGGGGCAAGGAACATCCATATTTTCAAGAAAAAATTGGATAAAAAGTAGACTGAGAGACGGGACAACACGAGCTTAGCTCAACTCCTGTAAACTACAATTAGGTAAATACAATTAGGTAAATACAAACTCCCTCTATACCTCACCCGCCGGGCGAAAACGCCGGCAGGGGGGCCAGACGCCCTAGTGACAGACTGGAACAGATGGAGCTCCATCTATCTGTTTCCACCGCCAGATGCGTCACTAATGTGCCACGTAGTGAACAAACTACGAGATTATCGAGGCTTAGTCTCGCTAATCGCGCCACTGTGGCCGGCGCAGTTGTGGTACCAGCAATTGAAAATGTGGTGCCCGGACCCGGTATCGCTCCCGGTCGGGTATTTCCACTTAGACACGATTGGCAACCTAGCGACCTCGCTGACTTTTGCATTATGGACATTCAGGAGGCCAAGTGGCTAGCACCATACGGTAGAGATGTGACCAATAAATTACTCAATCAATATACTCAGTCTACAAAACGACAGTATCAATCACATTGGCAAGCCTTTACTTCTTGGATCGTTAGGACAGAACAAACTGTACCCTCAGTGGCATTAGTTTTTAATTATTTGAATTATCTGTTTGAGCAGAAACGTTTATCTGTGGTAACATTAAAAAATCACTTAACTGCGATTAGAGTGCCCTTTTTAGACCTTACGGGTCTTTCCATACCGGTAGCGGAGGAAACAGGTTTTATGAGAGCATGTTTTAAGCTCCGCCCACCTCCCCGTCAGCTCATGCCTACTTGGTCTCTGGACAAAGCTTTGTCTTTGCTTCACTCTCGTCTGTACCAAAATACTGCAGACTTTGCATTACTCTTAAAAAAGGCGGTTTTCCTTTTGGCTTTGGCCACCGGAAACAGAGTGTCTGAGCTGGCGGCGATGAGCAACACACCTAATTGTCTTAGGTTTGGTAGACTTAATGAATGTATTTCCATTGCACCCTCCCCAGGTTTTGTAGCCAAGAATGAGCATAGTGCACACGTGTTTTCTGAGTTCACGGTGCCGGCGTTAAAAAGGGGAAAGGTGCATCATAATCTATGTCCAGTGCAAGCTCTAACCAAATATTTGAGAGTAGCTCCTCGAAACCCCCAAGGTGCTTTATGGGTAGCAAGTACGGGTAAACGCTTACTTAAACGGCGATTAGCCTCTCTTCTGGTAGAAGTCATTAAAGAAAGTAATCCCGGCGTTGTGGGTCGGGCCCACGATTTACGCAAATGGGCAGCCTCTTTACGTTTCCTGAAAAAATTTTCAGTCGAAGACATAGCGTCCACGCAGTTGTGGGCGTCTAATCATACGTTTCTGTCTAGATACTTGTCAGTTGCTCTAGACAAACCTTCCTTACCATGTATAGCTTTAAGGCAGAGGGTCTAGGTGGCCCTGCAGTCACTTTTGTTTACTTTCACGGGAAGGGGGGGGGGGGGGGGGGGGGTGCAGTCAGTTGACATAGGACACCCTAGACCCCGCCGGAGTATGAGAGCTGTGATACAATTTAAGGTTAAAATGTGATATGAAAATTTCTCAGTGAGAAATTGTGCTAGTACAATGTTAAGTACAAAACAACGGTGTTGTTAGAGTAGTTTAGCTGCGAAAGCAATTTAATATTAGAACAATGGAGTTCCTTTGCAATTTATCTCCAAGTTTATGTTGGGGTTTATTATGTGCACATATAAACTTATAACTTGTTATTTTTTGTCACCACTCGTTGAGTGGGGTGCCTTTGTAACTACAGATCTGTGTTCAGAATCTTCAGGGTTACCCATTTTTTGTCAGGCAGGCTTCTTTGAAGCACGCACCTGCCTGAACCCCCTTTTTCTTGTATTTTTTCGGCCTACGCCGTTGTTAAATATATTTTCAAAAGTAAGAATACTATGTGGTTGTTTTTATTATCTTATTTTCTAGAGTTATGATATGATTACGAATGTCCCCCTCCAGTCTTAGAAATCAGGCATGTTCGTCAATGATGGAGGGGCCACTAATAAATTATAGGTTTGACTCCTGTAAGGAGATAAAGAAAACCTAATATTTAGTAGTGGCCCCGTAATCATTGACGACTGGGGCCCTCCCGACCGTCCCCTTCCCATTCGTTGATGTATTGAGGATTTTGGTTTACTTGATATGTCAGTGAAGGAGGAATGACGCCTGAAGCAGCGTCTGGTCAGAGATCCACACAAGTACATCCACGATATGATGGAAAGCTTATTGGATAGTTATTCTTATTTTGTTTTTGTTTTTATTTTTTACGAAGTTTTTTCGTAGTGAGAACCCAATTCATAATGACTGAAGCCATGAGTGAGGTCGCGTGCGCTCATGATGAAGGCTCCTCAGTTTTTAAATGCTCTGCGTGGTAGATTCAAAACTACGGCGGATTAGTGTTTGAAGAGGATGCCTTATGTAATAGGCATGTTCGTCAATGATTACGGGGCCACTACTAAATATTAGGTTTTCTTTATCTCCTTACAGGAGTCAAACCTATACTCTGGCCATCAGAGGGCACCACCGTCCGTTCTTCTCCCCCCCACTCCGAGTCCCAGCCACTATTTCACTTCGTAGAAATCTATGTTCCCTCTAGCTGGCCATATACTTATACAAATCATCTTTCCACATCCCCTAGGCCTTCATACACCATCACACGCCATCACTGGGTGAAAGTTGATGAGTGTCAGAAGCAAACTACGTGAATTTAAAGGAAGTTGAGCAAGGGATAAACGAGAATCCGTTTAGGCCTAGCTTTTCTCCCGACCGACGAATCGAAAATCACCAACATATTCGATATATCTCTTCATATAAACTACACATATATCAAATAACAATGCTAACATGTAGATTGGGTCCTACTACAATAACATTATCGATATCAATCGACGTTACTCTACATATTAGGCAATTAGGTGGACAAAAATATCATCGCATTTCCGCGGTAAAATTTGAAGCGACGTCGGCTATATACTACCTCATAGCCGTATATGTATTCTTCAAATGCAACAATAACAACTTTAGCAAATAGACTAGGGTCCTGTCACACTATATATGTCTATGTTTATCCATGTCACTTTACATTTTCGGTGGAAAACGCAATATACCGATCCTGTTAGAAGACCATATTTAGGCTAGGGAGACTACACAGGAGTCATTGAGTGACGTCACAGAGGCCCAAACAAGTGACTGTCGTGGTTCCAATACTACCGCCATGCGCCTACCTCCTTATGTTACTATACCGTGGGCACTACAGTGCCCGCCTCCTTGACATCTACCAATGTTTGTGTCACCACGGACATTACCCCTCCTTCTCTAGATAAGCGTCCCCATACGCAAGGCTCTATGCCTCTCTTACCGGGACCAGATTGCTCTTGGATTCAAGTCACGGCAAAAAACCCGAGTATTGCACATACAACCATATCGGGGGAGTTCCTAGTGAGTGGGTAATTGAGATGAGTAAGAGTAGGGAGTTTCGAGCTAAAGACAAACAGGGTCAGCTCTTAGATGTGACTATCAGAGCTATCCCTAATGTGTGTTTATATGAGTTTTTTGTGTATGTACCTTCCCAGGCATTACCTCCTTCTCCATCTGCACAGCCCTGTTCAGATTGCTCAAAGACTGACGGCGTACACGATATAAAATCTCTCCCTACGCTGACACCAGAGTTGGATACAACCCTGGTGCGGGATCAGTCTAGCAATCCAGGCCTGCAATTGGGGCAGGTAGGTTTCGGTCCATGGGTGGACTGGGATAAAGAGGCGCAACAGTTCGCAGTAACAATAACGTCACAACCCTCCCTTCATATCCCTCAAGACAACAATCTTTGGTTTTCATTGACAAATAGTCAAGCCGGAGGGGTTCCCCCTGCAATTTTTGAATTCCTTTCTGCCCCTAAGTTATCACTACGGGATGTGCAGGATCCCTTCTCTACCCCCCCCCCCCCCCCCCCCCCTTTGGCTCATCTGGATAGAGACTTCAAATTGAGGAATAAAGCTTTTAAACTCTTTCCACAATTTTTGCTAAGTCCCCAAATAGCCCAGTCCATCTCGAGGCCTGTAGACTCTATGGCGGATCAGGGTGTTAGGGATTAGTCAGAGTCAGAGTCAGTCAGAGAGGAGGGTCACGTCTGTCGCGGTCCGGGATTTTTCGACTATCCCGCGGGATACTATCCCGCGGGATACTGGTGATTAAACTTTCAAAAAATCACACACAAAAACAAACGTAGTGTCGCGGTCCTGTGAAGTGCAAAATCGAACCGATTGATAAAATATCTGGAGAGATATACGCGTTTTGGAGAGAAAATCTGTTAACTCCTACAGCAGTGCCACGGCGCTGGTCTAGGACAGGCCTAGGGCAGGCCCATAAGGCGGGTGGAAAGAAGAAGGGAAAGAAAAAAATGTTACGTCCCAAAGCAAAGTGTTAGCTATATAGTCCTGTGAAATCAAACAGGGCTATGGGAAAATAGGAAGCCTAAGTTAAAAGTGATAGTGAACATCGTATATCACGTAAATAAACTAGGAAAGTATAATACAGAGAATTAAAGTCAGGGGAACTTTTAACTTTTAGCTTGGGAACAGGACGTATGCTGTAAACAAAATACCCTCAGTGACCGCAAAGACCATAAACACATATATCCCCTCGCTCTCCTGGACACGTCCCCTCCCCTCCCCCTATACGATTTTACCAAAAGCGAAACTTAACCAAAGAAGTGGGTGAGGAGAGCGGGAGGGAGGCGAGAGGAGGGTGGAATGGTGAGGAGGGTGGAGAGGTTGCAGGAGGAGGAAGTCAGGGAGGAGTACAGGAGAGCAGTGGAAAGACGACTAGGTGGGTTCGACCTGGAAGTTATGGAGGAAGTGGAGGAGATGAGCAAGGTGTTTAAGGATGAGATCTGTGCAGCATGTGAGGAGGTGTGTGGAGTGAGGAGAAGAGGGAGGGGAGTGAAAGGTACAGCATGGTGGACAGAAGAGGTAAGAATAGCTGTGGAAGAAAAGAAGAAAGCATATAGAGAGTGGTTGGGTAGTAGAGGGAATGAAGATTCCGAGAGACAGAAACGAGCGAGGTACGTGGAGAGTAAGAGGGTGGTGAAGAGAGTAGTGAAGGAAAGTAAGAGAAGTAGATGAGGAATTTGGAAGGAATCTGAGTGTAAAATGGAGGGAGAGTAAGAAACTGTTCTGGAAAGAAGTCAAGAAAGTTAGGGAAGGTAGCAAGGGAAACAGTAAGGGTGTGAAAGATAAGAATGGGAGAATGCTAGCCGAGAAGCAAGAGAGAGTCGAAAGATGGAGGGAGTACTTCAGTGAGTTGCTAAATGAAAGGAATGAAGAGCCAGCAAACATAGCTGGATATGGTATGGGAGGGAGAAGAAGAGAAGTAGTGGAGGAGGAGGTGGGGATCAGGAGGTCAGAAGTGTGGGAAGCCATGAAAAGAGTGAAGTTGGGGAAAGCACCAGGAACAGATGGAGTGTGTGGGGAAATGTTGAGGTATGGTGGTGAGATAGTGATAGAATGGGTATGGAAAATGTGCAAACTAGCATGGGAGAAGGGGAGTGCACCCGATGACTGGAAGACTGGCATAATAGTCCCCCTATAAGGGCAAAGGGGAAAGAGGAGTGTGTGGTAACCACCGAGGAATATGTCTTCTAAGCGTAGTAGGGAAGGTATACAGTAGGGTAGTGATTGAGAGAGTGAGAGTGAGAACGGAGAAATGGATAGGCGACGAGCAGGGAGGTTTTAGGAAGGGAAGAGGATGTGTAGATCAGATTTTTACCCTGAATTGTGTTGTGGAGAAGTATCTGGAGAAGAAACAAAAGGTGTATGTTGCCTTTATGGACTTGGAGAAGGCCTATGACAGAGTGGATAGAGAAGGTTTGTGGAAAGTACTTAGAATATACGGAGTAGAGGGCAAGTTGCTGAAAGCAGTGAAGAGCATGTATGAGGGTGCAAAGGCGGCAGTACGTGTGGAGAGTGAGCAGAGCGAGTTCTTTGACCTGAATGTTGGTTTGAAACAGGGGTGTGTGATGTCCCCGTGGTTGTTTACTGTATATATGATGGAGTTATGAAGAAATACTATCAAGCAGTGGATGTTGGTGTATCGCTGAAAAAGGGAGGGAATTGAGTGGAAGCTACCTATACTGCTGTTTGCGGATGATACAGTTCTGATGAGTGATAATGAATGGGAGTTGCAGGGTCTGGTAAATGAGTTTGGAACAGTGTGCGAAAAACGGAATTTGAAGGTAAATACGGGGAAGAGCAAGGTTATGGTCTTCGAAAGGGGTGAAGTCACAGAGTGTGAGGTGAAGCTGAACGGTCAGGCTATGGAGATCGTCAACTCTTTTAAGTATCTGGGCAGTGTTGAGTAAAGATGGGACTATGGATGAAGAGGTGCGGGAGAGGGTACAACAGGGGAAGAGGGTTGTAGGAACGCTAAAAGCAGTAACAAGAAATAGGGTGGTCAGTATGGAAGTGAAGAAGTCCTTGCATGACAGTGTGGTAATCCGACACTGACTTACGGAAGCGAAGCATGGACGTTGGTTGAGAGACTCAGACCAAGAGTGAGAGCAGTGGAAATGAATTACTTAAGGAGTGCATGCGGAGTTACATGGAGGGATAGACAGACTAATGAGGAAGTAGGTGTGGTGTGGAGGTAGATGTGCTGGAAAGTGTGAAAAGGAACAACTTGAGATGGTTCGGCCATATGGAACGTATGGAAAGCGAGAGAATGACTAAGAGGGTGTACGAAAGCGAGGTGGAGGGACAGAGGGGGAGAGGTAGACCGAATATGAGGTGGAAGGATGGAGTGAGGAACTACATGAACGAAGGCGGTGCTGGTTGGGGGGAGGGGCGTCGACTGACTGGGGACAGAGGTGCATGGGGGCGGTTCGTTCGTGGCCACCCCTTCGGGGATCACGGCGTCAGGCAATAGATAGATAGATAGAAACTTAACCTCGACAGGAAAGGGTACCGACAAAACAAATATCAGCCAGAAGAGCTGTGGTCCACAAAATCAAAGATGAAAAGAAAGTGTATTATCAGGGAAAAGTTGACTCGTGTGGTAACGACCAGAGGAGGTTGGCTTCAATTGTAAACAGTTTACTTGGAAAAACAAGAGTCAGCTTAAGACCTTCTGTGCCCGATGCCGAGTTGGCTGCCAACTTTGTGGCATTTTTTGCTGGCAAGATAACTCGCATAAGACAGGAACTGGATGATGCTTCTGTTGGTGAAGAACTTTCAGTTGTACTCCAACCCCGACACATTCCTAATAATGTCCTCTCATCCTTTCACTCAGTAGAGGTGGACATGATCTCGTCCTACATAAGAAACCTCAATAAAACATTTTGCCCGTTGGATCCCATAAATGTTTCCAAGCTACCAAGAGTCTATGATCACACAGTTGAGTTTATTTCCAAAATAATTAATAAGTGCTTCTCTGAAGGTAGCTTCCCACATTCTGAAAAGCATGCACTACTCCGACCTACTCTAAAGAAACCTGGACTTGATGTTGAGAACATGTTGAACTATCGTCCTGTCTCCAACCTGTCCTTCATATCAAAGATATTAGAGCGTGCAATACTTGACCAATTACAACCACTACTTCAGCAGAATGAAACTATCCCAATTTTTCAGTCTGCTGCTTACCGACAGCATCATTCAACTGAAACAGCATTGATTAGAGTACATAATGATCTAGTTGAGAACATTTGCAATGGTGTGGCCTCACTATTGGTCTTGCTTGATCTCTCTGCGGCCTTTGACACAGTGGATCACGAGTTGTTATTGAGTGATCTTTATGATTGTGGTGTGCGTGACTCCGCTCTCTTGCTTCTTGGGTCGTACTTGTCAGGTAGATCCCAGAGTGTGATGGTAAATCAAGTGGTCTCGGACTCGACACCCCTGCAGTATGGTGTTCCGCAGGGATCAGTTTTAGGTCCTATCCTATTTATAATTTATATTAGCAGTTTGTCTCTTCTGCTTTGTGCACATAATGTCACCTTTCACTTTTATGCAGATGACACCCAGATTTATGTGAGAATCACAAATATAGTTGATATACGGAGTAAGATGGAATTGTTGATGTCTGATATCAAGAAGTGGATGAGAGCGAGAAAACTTAAACTAAATGATGGTAAAACTGATATTCTCATCATCCGAGGAAATAGAAGAGCTGATGATATAGTAGGTGCCCTCTCCATCAATGTGGGTGGATCTCAGCTGCGACCGGCCAACTCTGTTCGAAATCTTGGTGTATATGTGAACTCCTGATTAGATTTCAAAGAGCATGTAAACCAGATAGTTAAAAGTTGTTACTTGCACATCAGAAATCTCTATTGGGTGAAGCCGTTTATAACCAGACGTTGCCTCCTGACGTTGGTTCACTCATTGGTCTTCTCTCGTGTTGCTTATTGCAATGCCCTGTTGGTGGGTCTTCCAAATTATATTTTGAAGAAAGTTCAGTCTGTTCTTAACAGGGCCGCAAGACTAATTTTTGGTGTTCCACCTAGAACTCCTACTACATCTCTTCACATAGAACTGCACTGGCTGCCAGTAAGAGCAAGAATAGAATTTAAGTTGTGTTTGGTGACTTTTAAGGTTCTCAAATTTGGTGAGCCTAGGTACCTTGCGGAGCTGCTCAGGCGCCCACCGGCACACCATGGTGTAGTTGTGCGTCATGACAATGACCCTTTTCGTCTTGATGAACCAAGGGCTTTCCAGCAGTCTTCTTTCTTTGAGAGGTCATTCTCCTACATGGCTCCGAGGTTGTATAACAGGTTGCCGCTGTCCATGAGACAACTGAGTTCTGTTGAATGCTTCAAGAGACAACTTAAGACTTTTCTCTTTGAGAGAAGCTATGATCTTGAGAGAGGTGTCATGACAGATGGCTATAGAGTTTAGGCTATTTTGCCACTGCTAGTGATTGTTAAATGTGTGTTGTATATAAGCCTTCTTTTGATGCATTGATTTTTGTTCTTTTTTCTTTCTCTTTTCGAGCGCTAGTGAATTCTTCGGAAAAATTGGCGCTTATGAGAAATAAGTAACATGCTTATTATTATTATTATTAAATAATAGCAAACAGAGAAAAACAATATATAAACAAATTAAATCAGTGCAGATTATTTCTCGACCATATCGCAGGTTAGTAGTGACGTTATTGGAGAGAAAGATCTCCCACGCAACCAAATGTGGTGAAAATTCGAACCTGAGCAGTGTTGAATCAAGTTGATAGGTAAAATATGAAAATTAAAATAGATACTATATATAGGTAGCCTGGAAAGTTCGTTATTTTCCTAGAGTGCCGTATATTCCGCTAAACAGTCAACCAAAAACGGGAAAAGTGGTTAGGGCAGTGAGAATTCTGTTTCATAAGATAATTATTGAAAGTGTTACTTAACCCTCCAGCCCCGGCTATGTATTATATATATATTCCTCGAAAACCGGGTGTTTTGGCCGAAAAACGTCTAGGCTAGGCTACCGTATATTCGTTAATCAGACTGCTTCCCGCATTCCCGCGCATCCCCAAGCGTAGCTGTGTTATTTACCTGTAGAATGGCATTAAGTAGAGCTCTCTAAGTCAACTGGTTGAGCTGTGATGATGATTTCATTGGAGATAACTTTATGGCCAAAACAGCCACTTTACACCACTTTTCGATACTTAACAACAACATACAGGCACACACGAACAAGCGACGCTCTCCTTCTTGTGGCCGGAGATGCGGAGCGTCGGTCCTGCCGGCTGTTGTTTACATGCGTCGGACCGACGCCTCGCACACCAAGCTCACAGGCTTTGACGTCATGGGTGTTTAAGAGCCCTTCCGGGTAGCTCGTGTATGCTTTTTTATGGGCGTTCAAGAGCCCTTCCGGGAACAGAGGGTTAAAGTTACTTAAAGTTTAAACATAACGAGTGTAAATGAGTGGCACTCCCCCCCCCCCCCCCCACACACACACACACACACCACACCACAGCAGTGGTGTGGTCTCCACACCTTATAAAACATAATAAAAAACTGGAAAGAGTTCAGAGAGTTGCCACTAAGATGATAGCTAGCCTTAGAGACCTACCTTATGAGGAGAGATTGGAGAGGCTAAAGCTGCCAACGCTGAGGGAGAGGAGAGAGAGAGGTGACATGATCATGATGTTTAAGTGTGTGAAAGGTTTTGAGAAGATCGACAAGGGAGATTTTGTGGTGAGGGACGAGGGAAGAACCAGGGGTCATGATTGTAAGTTGAGGAAAGTTATATGTAAGTCTGATGTAAGAAAGTTCAGCTTCCCGTATAGAAGCATTGAGTGTTGGAATAAGTTGGATGGGGAGGTGGTGGGAGCAAGAAATATCCAAACTTTTAAAGCAAAATTGGATAAATGTAGAGAGAGAGACAGGACAACACGAGCTTAGGCTCAAATCCTGTATACTACAATTAGGTGAGTACAATTAGGTGAGTACACACACACACACGAGACAACAGCTGACTCGAGAGGAAGCGGTCCACAGGCTCCAGCTGATTCTACTTACATGGTTGCAGGCAGGAGTGAGCTATATTATATATCTTATTCATGTGTAAAGGGGACTCCAGGGATTAGGATGATCATATAAAACAAGTAAACTTCGGCTGGCAAGTGAGAAATTAGTGACTAAACTATAGGGTGTGAGTGAACAATCCGAAGAGACCGCACAATATTGTTGTTTTCGGCGCGGGAAGTTCTCGGCTCAGTATGGTGGGTAAAAGTATATGGCCTATGTAAGTATTACCCATCACAAGAGGCAAGATATTTGGTTCCAACTTCAAGAGGAAATAGGTGGGGAAGATGGTTAATGAAGGTGACGAGGGGGCTGAGGGGGGGAGGGGTGATAAAGGCGGGAGTGACGAATCGGAGGGAGAGCCGGATTTTCCCGGTTTCATGACAACATGGACGACTGAGGACACAGGTAAATTTTGCTTCATGCTGTTGAACAAAATCAAGAACTTGGAAGACAGAGTGACCGGCTTGGAGTTAGTTAAGAAGGAAATTGTTACAGAGAATGGTGAGTTGAAGAACAGGTTGGAGTCAGTGGAGAGAGAAAAGGCAGTGATAATGACTAGGCTAGACGCCAGTATCTCTGAAGGTAAAAATGCTTGGGGCATGACTAGAGACCAAGTGGTAAAAGATTTAGACAGTGTAAGGAAGGCACACAGTGACGAATTCAGGAAGATATTGGATGAACAGAAACAGCAAGATGTTAGGATAAAGGACCAGGTAAAAAGTATGGTTAAGCAAGGCATCCACGAAAACTCTCAGGCCATCCAGGAAGAAAGTCGTAGGGCTAACTGCCTCATAATATCAGGGGTGGAAGAAAAGGAGGAACTAGACTGGACAAAACGAAAAGAACAGGATGAAGGTCGCATCAACAAGATTCTGGATTCTATTAAAGATGAGGAGGACACCTGGAAGGAGGAAATATCAGACATGTTTAGGCTGGGAAAATATACAAAGGAATACAATAGACTGGTAAAAATCGAATTTAAGTCAAGAAGGACATGTGATGAAATCATGGCAGTAGCGGCTAGGCTAAAAGGGTTAGAGGGTAAAGACAAAATCTACATCAGGCGAGACTTACCAGAAGAAGAGAGAAAGAAGGAGGCTGAACTAAGGAAAACTGCCAAGGAGGAAAATAGCAAGAGGACAGAACAAGAAAAGAATAAGTTTTTTTACGGAGTAAGAAAGGGGAAGATTATGAAACTTTCGGTAAAAAGAAACTAAAAGTAAAAGAGGGTAGGGAACAGACTGCCGCAGTTAAGGGGCTTGGAACAGGTATTGGGGGACTAGAAAGTATAAGGATTCTATATAGCAATGTCGATGGGCTAATCTCTAAGAAACTAGAACTAACAGACTTACTCAATACTAAGAAACCAGAAATAGTATGTCTCACTGAGACAAAACTAAGAGAAGACCTCGATATAAATTTACTAGGATGGTCTGAATACAGGATTTGGAGGAGGGACAGAAAATTTCGACATGGAGGTGGAGTGTGCATCCTTACTAGGAAAGATTTGATTGTGTCTGAGATAAAACTGGTAACTTCAACAGCAGAAGTTTTAGCAATAGAGATTGGTGGAAACGAAAAAATAGTGGTGATAGTAGCGTATGTACCTCCCAAGACGAAGACATGGGGTAAGGAGGAGCATAGCCTAATGCGTAAGGAAACAATTAGTGTGCTAGGAAATATCTTGGCTTCAAAGAATGAAATAGTCATGTGTGGGGACTTTAACTGCAAGGAAGTGAATTGGGAAGATCTTGAAGCCGGAGCAGGAGAGGAAAGTTGGGGCTATGAATTTTTAAGTATGGCCATGGAAAATTCTATATACCAACATGTAAAAGAGTCAACAAGAGTAAGGGGAAGTGATCAACCAGCTAGATTGGACCTTCTATTCACAAGAAGGGAGGAGGAGGTTCAAAGTATTCAGTACCTATGCCCACTAGGAAAAAGCGACCATGCAGTTCTAGACATAGACTTACTATTGAAGTATAATCTACCCAAGGGAAGGGAAAAACACAAGGAAAATCACTGGATGTATTCCAGAACCGATTTCGTAGGACTACGGGATTTTTTCAAGTCACAAAATTGGGATCAGGTGTTATCTGAAAGTGAGGTAGACAAAAAACTCAAGGCATTCATGGAGATCTATGATACTGGTATAAAAACTTTTGTCCCTAAGTACATTAATAATAGGAAAAAAAGTAATCGCAAAGTATGGTTTAACCGCGAATGTAGGCAAGCACAGGAAGCAAAAAACAAAGCCTGGAAAAAGATGAGAAACTGGGATTCGGAAGATAACAGGCAAAAGTATAAAGAGGAGAGAAACAAATACACAGAAATGAGGAGGAGGTCAGAGGCAAACCATGAGAAAGGGATAGTGGAGAACTATGAAAAGAATCCAAAAATGTTTTTCAAGTTTGTAAACGGCAAAAGGAAGATAAAAGCCACGATCGTTAAGATTAAAAGTGGAAACAGAATCATAGAAGAGGATACGGAGATTGCGGAAGAACTAAATAGAAATTTTGCATCAGTATTTACAAAAGAAGGAGAATTCATTGCACCAGAAACCAATGAGATAGGTACAGAGGAAATGCCGGAAGTAACATTTAACAGACCAGAGCTCATAGACAAAATGAGTAAGGTGGATCCAAACAAAGCCGCTGGACCGGACGGAGTATCAGGCTGGATTATTAAAGAAAATGCTATGGAACTGAGTATACCGTTATATGACATAATGACCAAATCATTGGACACAGGGATAGTACCTACAGAATGGAAAAGAGCAAACATTATTCCTATATTTAAGGGAGGAAGCAGAGATAAACCACTGAACTATAGACCTGTATCACTATTGAGCATCCTCATGAAGATTCTGGAAGGATTAATAAGGGACAAATGGGTGAAATACCTGGAATCCAAAAGATTAATTACTGACCGACAATTTGGATTCAGAGGTGGCAGATCATGTACAGTATAAGCAACTTGTTGAGTTTTTACTCTAGAGTAATAGACACAGTGGACAAGAGGGAAGGATGGGTAGACTGTGCCTACCTAGACTTTAAAAAGGCATTTGACAAAGTTCCACACAAGAGATTGCTGTGGAAATTAAAACATGAGGGAAAAGTAGGAGACAAACTGCTGAAATGGATGGAGAGCTACCTTAGCGGAAGACAGATGAGAACAACAGTAAGGGGGAAATCGTCAAACTGGACTCAAATTACGAGTGGGGTACCACAAGGATCTGTTCTAGCCCCAATCATGTTTCTAATATTTGTAAATGACTTGCCTGAGGGACTATACATGAGTATGTTTGCGGACGATGCTAAGCTGCTTAAAACGATCAGAACCCAGGAGGATTGCCTTGAGCTCCAAGCAGATTTGCAAAAGATCCATGAATGGAGCATCAAATGGAATATGGAGTTCAATGCAGGGAAATGTAAGACTCTAGAAATGGGTAAAAGCAAGTACAGACCTAGAAAAGATTATAAACTAGGAAACGAAGTGATTCCCAAAGCAGAAAAAGAAAAAGACTTGGGGATAGAATTTAGGGATAACATGTCTCCAGAAAGCCACGTAAATAAGATAGTGAGAGAATCACTGGCATTATTGGCAAATATTAGGATGTCTTTCAATTATCTTAATGAAAACACCATGAAACAAATAATAACGGCAATAATAAGACCCAGGATGGAATATGCATCTGTAGTGTGGTCCCCTCACTTGAAGAAACATATCCACAAAATTGAGAGGGTACAGAGAGCAGCTACGAGGATGATCCCAGGTTTGGAAAATTTGGAGTACCAAGAGAGGCTCGAGAGATTGAATCTACCTACACTGGAACAGAGAAGGAAACGAGGACAGCAAATTCAGATATATAAATGTGTTAGAGGTATTGACAAAATCGACCAAGAAAACTTCATAGAGAGGGATGGAGGTGAGAGGACAAGAGGTCACAGCTACAAACTAAAAGTGCTAAATAGTAAATCTGATCTGAAAAGTAAAAGATTTCCTACCAACTCGATTAGTGGGTGGAACAAATTGCCAGCCGAAGTAGTGTCTGCACCATCAGTGCATAGTTTCAAAGCACGGTATGACAAACATATCTTAGGAGGCGGGAATTAACGAGCATGCTCACTCCCGCAAATACAACTAGTGTAAGTACAACTAGTGTAAGTACACACACACACACACACACACACACACACACACACACACACACACACACACACACACACACACACACACACACACACACACACACACACACACACACACACACACTCCCCACAAACTGCGTAACAAACACCTCCTTGTCCTCCAAGGCCCCCCCCCCCCCTCTCTCTCTCTCTCTCCCTCCCCCATGTAAGGGCGGGTGGAAAAAAAAAAAAAAAAAATGTTTACCAGAGACAACTGTACGAGTTGTAAGATGAATATACACATGCATAAAGGCACCGCATGTCGGATATGCAAGCAACCATACCACTGGATTTGCATAGGATTGACACCAATAAATGAGGCGTACAATACAAGAGGGAAGAACCTCCATTTCTGCGATAGTTGTTTCGATATCACTTGGCAAGTCATACAGACTGTAGAAAATACAGAAGTACAAGATAGACTGAAATATAGCCAAGACATAGCTACCTTTCACAGAAAATGGGGAACTATTGGGGCCTCAGGGCCCATACTAATATCACAACCCACACACGCACACCTTCCCATGAAAATGCCCACATTGCCTCCTGCACATCAACACACATCGCCTGCCGAACAACAACCTTTCGCACCCTACATATCCACAAACCCTGCCGCACATCTCCCCACACCTCCCCAGACCCAGAAAACACCCACATTAATCCCATCTATGGCCATTGACCACCCTACTGCTGTTGATCAAATACATTTGCAGGATGAACGTAGGATGCAACAAGCCCCCATATCAGGCTCCCCTTCCACATCGTCTCCCCCCTCACCACTGCCACCTGCCCACCTACAACCGACCCGTAACTCCACCCCCCTGCAGGCCTCACCCACCCATACACCAAGCCCACTATCACCCACAACCACACTTAGCTCACCACATAACCCTTTGCAGCCCCAGCCACACCTACTGGGGTTGTCTACACCAGTGTGCAGATATTATCTGGAAAGAAGGTGCTACTTTGGTCAAAAGGGCGAATATAATGGGAATTCATGTAGATTTGCTCATCCCCAAATTTGCAACAACATAACCAGTCATGGAAAATGTAGATTTGGTGAAACCTGCAAATACCACCACCCATCCCTTTGCAAGACATCACTTGAGAACAAGACCTGCTACAATATGAAATGCCCAGCTTTTCATATTAAAGGGACTTGGAGATATGCTAGACCTAACACGAATGGTAGCCCAAAAAACTCTCTAGCTATGCGAGGACGAGACAGAGGAAAAAGGCAAGGAGGGAAAGGGCAGATGAAGATGAAGAGACTGAGGGAGATGGAAGAGCACATAGAACACCTCGAGCACCTCCTGGCCTCCCAAGAGTGGCCAATACATCCCGAAGACTATTAGGAACACATAGTATTCCAAACAATCCCTCCCCAATCTTGTTTGCAAATATCCAAGGCCTAAAAAATAGAACCACGAACAAAGTACCATTTATTAGGGGCCTGCTAGAAGAAGGAAACGCTATATTTGCGGCTCTCACAGAAACTCACATTAAAGATCAGGAAGATAGTGAGGTATGGATTCCTGGTTACAACCTACATAGGGCGGACAGAATGCATAGATCACATGGAGGTGTAGCCTTGTACATACATGACTCACTGATATGTACTGAATTCCTAAATAACAGTAATGAAGTGGTGGAAATACTTGGAGTTAAAATAGAATCCCTAAATTTAGCAGTTATTGTTACATACAGGCCTCCAGACTCATCCCGAGAAAAACCCAGCTCAACAAAATAAAATCAGAAGTGTAAACCCTGGGGAACCCAACACCAAATATTATATGGCTAGGAGACTTTAACCTACCAAACATTAAATGGAGACAACTAGAAAACCAGTTAGTGGCAAATAACACCGGAGAAGCAAATACTAATACGAGAGAGCTTTTTGAACTTTGTGATTTTTTTAGTCTTACCCAACATATTGCTGAACCCACACGGGAAAACAATATCTTAGAGCTGGTCTTCACTAACAACGACTCTCTAGTACACAGCATTAACATATCGGACACAACATACTCATAAATTAATTGAGATCAAAACAACCTTAGAAAGTGCACAGACAACCTCAGAATCGAGAACAAAAACCGGCCCCTTCAGTAAATTTAACTTCAATAACAAAAACATTAGGTGGGAAGAGGTAAATCAAGAAATGGAGGAAATAGACTGGGAAGATTTAATGGATAACCTGACACCAGCAGAATGTCTAGTCTTAATAACAGAAACCATGACCCAAATCTGTAGCCACCATATACCTGCAAGACAAACAAAACGAAGAAGCACACAACATCGGGAAAGGAGGAGGCTGTACAGAAGAAGAAAATTACTCACACAAAGACACACACATCAAAATCTACAGGATATGCAAAAGGTCGAAATAGATAGAGAAATTGTGGAAATTGAACAAAGGCTAAGAATATCATATGAACTACAACATATGGAAGAGGAGAGGAAAGCTATTGCAGGTATAAAGGAAAATTCCAAATACTTCTTTTCATACGCCAAACAAAAGGCTAAAACAACATCAAACATTGGCCCACTGAGCAAAGGGGACGGCTCTTTCACAGGGGACAAAAAGGAAATGAGCGAACTCTTAAGCAGGCAGTATGAAATGGCATTCAGTGAGCCTGATGAAACAAAAGTCATCAGAGACCAAAATATATTTTTCATGGAAACCTCCCCCACGGAAACCCCTCAGATGCTGGATATTGATTTCGGTCCAAAAGACATAGAAGAGGCCATTTCCAACATGCCATCCCACTCGGCACCAGGCCCGGACTCATGGAATTCGATCCTAATGAAGAAATGTAAGGAAAACCTCTCAAAACCCCTGGCTATAATGTGGAGAAGGAGTCTAGACACTGGTGACATACCAGATAGCTTGAAAAACACAATAATTGCCCCACTGCATAAAGGAGGGAGTAAAGCACTACCAAAAAACTACCGCCCGGTAGCTCTAACCTCTCACATCATTAAAGTTTTCGAGCGAGTCCTGCGAAGCAAAATTTCAACATTCATGGAGACAAATGAACTACACAACACCGGTCAACATGGGTTCAGAGCGGGAAGATCATGTCTCTCACAACTTTTGGAACACTATGACAAAATTCTTAAAGCGCTAGAAGAAAAGAAAAACGTGGATGTCATTTACACCGATTTTGCTAAGGCATTTGATAAATGTGACCATGGTATAATAGCCCACAAACTGAAAGCAAAAGGTATAACTGGGAAAATCGGACGGTGGATATACAATTTCCTCGTAAACTGAAAACAATCGGTAGCAGTAAACCAAGTCACTTCTGATCCTTCGGATGTCAAAAGCTCAATGCCCCAAGGAACAGTGCTAGCACCCCTTCTGTTCCTCATACTAATTTGCGACATAGATACCAACACCAGACACAGTACGGTGTCGTCTTTTGCTGATGACACAAAATTAAGCGAGATAGTAAACACACAAGAGGACACGGGCCGACTGCAGGAAGACATGAATGTAGTGTTCCAGTGGACCAGGGAAAACAACATGCAATTCAATGAGGACAAATTTAAATTAATACGGTACGGAGATAATAATGGTATTAAAGAAATTACAAATTACTTAACAAAATCTAACCACATAATAGAACGGAAAGACAGTGTGAAAGACCTTGGGGTATTAATGTCTGAAAATATGGGTTTCAAAGTACATAACCAGGTCAAAGTGGCGGCTGCGAAACGTCTAACGGGTTGGATTCTGCGTACTTTTAAAACACGCGGTGAATTGCCTATGATAACGCTCTTCAAATCTCTAGTGCTACCGCGGCTTGAATACTGTAGCGTATTAACACCCCCATACAAAGCAGGTGAAATAAATGACGTAGAGAGTGTACAAAGAAATTTCACTTCGCATATAAGTTCGATAAAACATCTACACTATTGGGATCTGTAGATCAGATTTTTACCCTGAATTGTGTTGTGGAGAAGTATCTGGAGAAGAAACAAAAGGTGTATGTTGCCTTTATGGACTTGGAGAAGGCCTATGACAGAGTGGATAGAGAAGGTTTGTGGAAAGTACTTAGAATATACGGAGTAGAGGGCAAGTTGCTGAAAGCAGTGAAGAGCATGTATGAGGGTGCAAAGGCGGCAGTACGTGTGGAGAGTGAGCAGAGCGAGTTCTTTGACCTGAATGTTGGTTTGAAACAGGGGTGTGTGATGTCCCCGTGGTTGTTTACTGTATATATGGATGGAGTTATGAAAGAAATACTATCAAGAGCAGTGGATGTTGGTGTATCGCTGAAAAGGGAGGGAATTGAGTGGAAGCTACCTATACTGCTGTTTGCGGATGATACAGTTCTGATGAGTGATAATGAATGGGAGTTGCAGGGTCTGGTAAATGAGTTTGGAACAGTGTGCGAAAAACGGAATTTGAAGGTAAATACGGGGAAGAGCAAGGTTATGGTCTTCGAAAGGGGTGAAGTCACAGAGTGTGAGGTGAAGCTGAACGGTCAGGCTATGGAGATCGTCAACTCTTTTAAGTATCTGGGCAGTGTGTTGAGTAAAGATGAGACTATGGATGAAGAGGTGCGGGAGAGGGTACAACAGGGGAAGAGGGTTGTAGGAACGCTAAAAGCAGTAACAAGAAATAGGGTGGTCAGTATGGAAGTGAAGAAGTCCTTGCATGACAGTGTGGTAATCCCGACACTGACTTACGGAAGCGAAGCATGGACGTTGGTTGAGAGACTCAGACCAAGAGTGAGAGCAGTGGAAATGAATTACTTAAGGAGTGCGTGCGGAGTTACATGGAGGGATAGACAGACTAATGAGGAAGTAAGAAGGAGGTGTGGTGTGGAGGTAGATGTGCTGGAAAGTGTGAAAAGGAACAACTTGAGATGGTTCGGCCATATGGAACGTATGGAAAGCGAGAGAATGACTAAGAGGGTGTATGAGAGCGAGGTGGAGGGACAGAGGGGGAGAGGTAGACCGAATATGAGGTGGAAGGATGGAGTGAGGAAGTACATGAACGAAGGTGGTGCTGGTTGGGGGGAGGGGCGTCGACTGACTGGGGACAGAGGTGCATGGGGGCGGTTCGTTCGTGGCCACCCCTTCGGGGATCACGGCGTCAGGCAATAGATAGATAGATAGACTATTGGGAGCGTTTAAGAGCACTGAATCTGTACTCACTGGAACGTAGAAGAGAACGTTACCTAATAATATACACGTGGAAAATCGCAGAGGGTTTAGTACCAAACCTACATACTCCGATAGTCATGAAATTCAGTGATAGGAGAGGCTGGGAATGCGAAATCCCCCGGATGAATAACAGGGGTGCTATAGGCTCTCTGCGAGAGGGCTGGTTATCACACAGAGGCCCACGTCTCTTCAACAAACTTCCACGGCGAGTAAGAGACATGAGGGACATCTCGTTAGACAACTTCAAGAGAGCCCTAGATGTCGAACTGCAAAAAGTGCCAGACGAGCCCGTCCTCGCAAGGGAGCGAGCTGTCGCTTCAAACAGTCTACTGCACCAAATCACCACCCATAACGAGGGGCGTCGCGCTCCTTGGTGCCGCTAGAAGAGCGGCGAACACATCAAAAGGTATCAAAAGGTAAGGAGACAACAGACTTATTCCGGCAGCTTCTGTTACCTCATCCTATCCGATCTTTGGGGGACATACGGATAGCCTTGTTGGAGGCTGTTCGTGCACGTCAAAACCTGAGAATGTATATGGTGAAGGAGTTGTCCGACGACATTGGCCGCCGGGTAATCCTCTCACCGGTGTTAACGGCATCTGTGCTCAACCCGGAGACTTGGAAGGCAGTTTACGATATGGTTAATAACTTACAGCCAACACAAAACGAACTAACAGGGTAGGAGTATAAGAATAAGTCACAACACAGATCAGGTCAAGGGTCGACATATGTCAAAACCAGTCGGCCGTCTAAACCTTACCCTTCCACCATCAAATCACTAGTAATTCAAACTCTCTCTCTCCCGGGGCCTATCGAAGGCGAGTGGATCCGAGGGTAGTTCCACCGGACAGACCCAGTCAGGTAACTGGATCTTTTCGGGCGTGTTACCGGGCCGGGTCCCGGCGAACTTGGGCAAGGACATGCACTACGGCATCACCTGGCGGTGGCTCCGGCGACCTCGTTTACGTCAAACTCTAGAAGTCAACCATGTTTCTTTAGAGATGGAGTCACGGGTCCAGGAGATGCTCAAACAGATCATGGTCCCGGTCAATCCAACTTGCTCTGTTTTCACGTCCAGATTTTTCTCGTACCAAAGAGGGATAGTGTTCAGATGGGACCGGTCGTAGCCCTATCTTGTTTGAACGCACACATTCACAACACACCCTTCAGGATGCTCACTGAATCACATCAGGCTAACACTTCCACCTCAACGTGAGATGTGCTCGTTAGACCTGACAGTCGCCTATTGGCATGTCCCGGTAAACTAAGCAAGTTCCTGAAAAATTCCTCGCCTTGAGGATCAGGCAAGAGACTTACTTATATCTTTCAGAGAATGCTATTAGGATTGAACCTTGCACCGAGAATATTCACAAAATTAGTCCGGCAGGCCCTCATGCCAATGTTAAATCAGGGGATCAAGGTGTTGTGGTACCTAGACGACTGGCTGGTAGTGGCGGAGTCAGAGAGTATAATTATGCAAAATCCACGTCAATCACATTATAAATCATGTACAATCCCTAGGGTTCAAGGTCAACTTGGCAAAGTCACATCTTGTTCCCACACGGGTAATTCAGTGGATAGGGCTGGTCCGTGACACAGCCAATCTTACTCTCAGTCAGAGTGTGGACAACTGCAACAGATTTCGAAAGAAATTGTTTCTCCACAGTCTGAACACCACGAGAAGGACATGGGAATCCCTGGTCGGCTCTCTCAATTGGATTCAGCTAACTGTAAAGTTGGGCCGATTAAAAGTAAAGAGATTAATCTTGGAAGGCAACAAATATTTCCCGCTATTGCCGGCGGGAAAATTGTGGAAAACTCCTCCATTAATTCACAACTTACTGTCGGTCTGGGCGAGGAGAGAAATATTGCAGGCAATAATGACGTGGACTTCTCCACCTACGGTATGGGTAGACACAGATGCTTCAGGGACAATAGGCTGGGGTTATCAGTCGAGCCTAGGCCATCAGGGTCAGGGTCTTTGGTCCCAAACCGAGAATTTTCATATCAACGAGCAGGAGCTCTTAGTCCCTTTTTTCCTTCAAACTCACGGCTCCTCCTTGCGGGGGAAATCAGTAGCTTTTCGAATGGACAATTTGAATGCGGTGTCCTGCATTCAAAAGCAAGGGTCAACGAGGTCTCGGAAGTTGCTAGAGTTGTCAGAAGATATTTTTGTTCTGGCCGAAGAGCTGAACATTTTTCTCCATGCATCATCCCTCCCAGACGTGGCGAACGTTTGGGCGGATGCTCTGTCCCTGCGACAGAGCACCATAGTAGAATGGGCATTCAAGCAAAACATCTTCAACCAGATGATTGCAGAGCCCTACCATCCACAAGTGGATCTATTCGTGTCCGAGGAAAACCACAGGCTTCCTCTCTACCTAACCCGCCAGGGAATGACTTCGGCGGGGGGTCCGGACGCATTGTTGGAGGACTGGAACAGGTGGAATTCCATCAATCATTTTCTGCCTCCCGACGCTTCACTCATGTGTCAGGTAGTTCACAAACTACGGGGTTACTGGGGCTTAGTCTCAATGATCGCGCCTCTATGGCCGGCTCAGGTGTGGTACCACCAGTTGAAAATGTGGTGCGAGAACTCGGTGTCGCTTCCGATCTCGTACTTTCACTTGGAGACAATTGGCAACCTAGAGACCTCGCTGACTTTTGCCTTTTGGACATTCAGAATGCCAAATAGTTAACTCCATATGGAGAGAGTGTTACTAATAAATTCTTTAATCATTATAATATGTCTACCAGGAGACAATTTCAATCGCATTGGAAATCGTTCACAACCTGGATAGTAGAAACGGCGCAAACTGACGCATCAGTAGCTTTGATTTTCAAGTATTTGGACTATTTGTTTGAACAAAAATGCCTTTCTGTAGTTACACTGAAGAATCATTTGTCTGCTATAAGAACCCCCTTTTATGACCTCACAGGTCTATCTATACCGCAGGCGGAGGAGAAAGGGTTCATGAGGGCATGTTTCAAGCTTCAGCTCATGCCTACCTGGTCACTTGACAAAGCTTTGTCTTTGTATCATTCGCGCAAGTACAGTATAATCATGCGTCTGATTTTGACTCATTATTAAAGGAGGCTGTGTGTTCCTTATGGCTTTGCTTCTCTCTTGGTCGAGGTCATTAAAGAGAGTAATCCCGGCATTGTGGGTAGGGCCCACAATTTACGCAAGTGGGTGGCTTCGTTACGTTTCCTTAAGAATTTTTCTGTTGAAGATATTACGTCCACACAGTTGTGGGCCTCTAATCATACGTTTTTGACTTGTTACCTCTCAGTAGCTCTAGTCAAACCTTCCTTGCCATGTATAGCTTTAAGGCAAAGGGTCTAGGTGGCCCCTAAGTCACTTTTGTTTAATTTCAAGAAAAGGGTGGGGGGGTGCAGTCAGTGTAACATAGGACACCCTAGACCCCGCCAGAGTATGAGAGCTGTGATACTGTTTATGGGTGTTGTGATATGTAAATTTCTCTGTACTATTCATTACAGGAAATTGTGCTAGTACAATTATAGTACAAACAACAGTGTTGTTGTAAGTAGTTTTTGGGCTGAGAAGCAATCTAATTTAAGCATTGGTTATATTTTGCAAGATATATCCACTAATTTTATGGGGTTTATATGTGCACATGTAAACTTATAAGTTTTATTTTTCACCACTTAATTTAAGTGGGGTGCCTTGTTAACTGGCGGATCTGTGCTCAGAATCTCAGAGTTAACACCCTTTTTTATCAAGCAGGCTTCTTTGAAGCACGCTCCTGCTTGTACCCCTTTTTGTATAGTTGTGCTGTATAAAGTTTATGCACCAAATATATATCTTTTACAAAGTAAGAATACTATGTGGTTGTTTGATTATCTGCCTTTGCTAGAGTTATGATATGATTACGAATGTCCCCCTCCAGTCTTAGATATCAGGCATAATCGTCAATGATGGATTTATAGGTTTGACGACTGCAAGGAGATAAAGAAAACCTAATATTTAGTAGTGGCCCCGTAATCATTGACGACTGGGGCCTCCCGACCATCCCCTTCCCATTTGTTGATGTATTAAGGATTTTGGTTTACTTGATATGTCAGTGAAGGAAGAATGACGCCCGAGTCAGCATCTGGTCAAGATCCACACAAGTACATCCACGAGTATATGGAAAGCTTATGAATAGTTATTCTTATTTTCTTTTTCTTTTTTATTTGTTACGAAGTTTTTTCGTAGTGAGAACCCAATTTCATAATGACTGAACCATGAGTGAGGTTGCGTGCGCTCATGATGAAGGCTCCTCAAATTTGTTGTGCTCTGCGCGGTAGATTCAAAACTACGGCGGACGAGTGTTTGAAGAGGGTGCCTTATGTAATAGGCATAATCGTCAATGATTGGAGGGGCCACTATTAAATACCTGTCTGTAGCTTTGGATAAACCAAAATTTACCTGTGTGGCCTTATGTCAGAGGGTCTAGTTGGTCTATGTGCTACTAATGTTAAGTTTAATCTTAATGGTGAAAAGGAAGGGGGGGGGGGGGGGGTACTGGAGAGCTCAGGACCCCTAGACCCTCCGCCGGACTATGTGATACTTGAGCTGTGATACTTGAGCTGTGATACTTGATAAGTCGAGCTGGTTATACAGCTCAAAATTTTATTTTTATTTTTAAGATATCTATCATAGTTGCAACTATTGGATATTAAGTATAAATTGTACAAAGTATATGATATGTACAAATTAATGTTAAGGACATAAGATATAATCAAATTATTTATTTGTGCCTTTACAATGTTGGACAGGAATACAAGAATGTTCTTGGAAAACAAATTTTATTGAATCTCAATGTGATATTCTTTAACAGATGTACAGTTGGCCAACTTAGTCCTGCAACAAAATGTTGTGGTGAGTGGAGGTGTGTGGCATTTCACCCATAGTAAACATCGTAGTTTTATGAATGAATCCCTAAATCCCTATGGCTTGTGAAAGAAGGGATGTGATTGGTTGAGACGTGAAATATCGATAAACTCTTATTTTCTTCTTCATTAGCATTACTGGAGAGTTAGTAGAAGTTCCAGAATAAAGTTAGGTAATAAAGGCATATGAAATGAGGAAGCTTACAATTATTACTAATATACCCATAACAAGCTAGCAAGCTGGTACCAACGTTGAAGAACGCGGGCTATGAGCAGAGGTTGAGGACACTGGGACTTCCGACACTGGCATATAGGAGAAAGAGAGGGGATATGATAGAGACTTTTAAGATAGTGTCAGGAAAGTACGATGAGGATGTGTGTGAAGGTATCTTCTTGATGCGGGAGGGAACAAGAACGAGAGGACACTCTAAGAAAATTTACAAAGAAAGAAATAGGCTTGAGAAGGCGAAGAACTCATTTTGTGATAGAGTGGTAAATGAGTGGAACGCACTGCCCCAGTATGTAGTCGATTCCGAATCAATAAGGGAGTTTGAAAGTAATCTTGATAAAGCATGGGGAAGACAAGATTTGAAGTTTGATTATAAAACAAAAATACAGAATAGTAAAAATGTTGCGTCTGCTACCGCCGCCGCCAACACCGTGAACGACCGCAGCAGTGCAAGCACTGGTACTGAGCTGGATACACAGGCATAGTTTGCCTTTTTCCAGAGGATCTACTGTAAGAAATATCCATACTGAAAATATTAGGCATGGCAGAAAATGTGAGTGTGTTGGTGGTAGGAGGGTGGGGCTTCGTTTCAATTTTATCGAGACGGCACAGCGGGTTTAAATGACTCACAGCTGAATATTGTATTTGAGATCCGTGCATATTGATTGTTTGGCGTATAACTTTTTATGAACAATAACATTTATATACTGTTAAAACATGAAGTGTAACCTGAAGTTTGTAGTGGAAATGTCTGAACTTGCTTTGGTATGAATATTATGCTGTAAGAGTTCTCTGGTGGTTATTAATTACCGTGCTCTGATTCTCTTGGAAAGCAATACTCAAAAAGTGCCCTGGTAATGAATGGTATTCTCCTCATAATATGAGAGATCCTTCTTAATCTTGCGAGCACGCAAATATTTCTGCATATCCTACCAATCTTCTAGACGCTTTATTTATTTGAACTTAGTAAGGACCAGCCGGGTAATTGATTAACCAAAATTTGTATTCACCCCTTGATCCTTAGAGGTCCTTTTTCAGCTTAGCAAGAACATTTAAGCTAGTATTATTTATAATTATAAAATATAATTATATATAATTATACAATTATAATATCTAATTGTAATATATAATTATAATATTGACGTCGTCGCTTGATGGAAGGGGTAAAGGTGAATACATTAGATTGGCTGTAGCTGGAATTACAAAGTCATTATTGGTTTCAAACGGGTTGACTTAATGTGTTTATCCTTCTAACTATGAGAGGTGTTTCCAAATCTGAAAAAGTTGCATAATATGAGTCATACTAAGATTATACTATACAGTACGTCAATGTATTATACTATACAGTACGTCAATGTATTATACTATACAGTACGTCAATGTATTATACTATACAGTACGTCAATGTATTATACTATACAGTACGTCAATGTATTATACTATACAGTACGTCAATGTATTATACTATACAGTACGTCAATGTATTATACTATACAGTACGTCAATGTATTATACTATACAGTACGTCAATGTATTATACTATACAGTACGTCAATGTATTATACTATACAGTACGTCAATGTATTATACTATACAGTACGTCAATGTATTAATAGTTAGGACCATATAAATGCAGACAAAAAATGATAATAATAATGGTTGAAGGCCAAACAATGTTGAGTTTTTAGTTCATATGTTTTCTGCAGACACATATCACAGTAGATGCTATTGTAACATTGTTGCATACCAATTGAGTGCATATGATGGCCTCTAGTAAATATATCATGGAAATAATAATAAGCCTAATTAATTGTCACGCTTCTTAATTTGAAATAACGTTTACTTGCTTAACCCTTCCTCCCCGGGCTGTCTTACCCAATGACGGTCGCCCCTACCCGGGCGATATGGCCGAAAAACGTCTAGGACTAGGCTACCGTATTTATGTTTATTTTCACTGCTAGAACTTTCCCACTCATCTATAATCGTAGTGCGGTTTTCAATCTGTATTTTGGCATTGAGTAGAGCTCTGTAAGTCAACTGGTTCAGTTGTGATGACGATTTCAGTGGAGCCAATATTGCAGAGATGTTGCCAATATGGGGGCTTTTTAGACACTAATTTCGTCATGACGTCAGAACAATAACATTGAGGAGTCTTCTCCTTCTTGT